>JARHVA010000858.1:0-42500 GCA_037957365.1 Torreya grandis | reverse complement strand
TTTCATCAATAGTTTCTAATGAATTAGCCACTTGATTTTACTCTCTAGGGATGGGGATGAGATTGAAAGAATTAAACATTTATATCATATCCCATTCCTTATGTTTATACTTCCTTAATTAAGACAACTTACATTGTAACTTTCTCATGACTTGGTTAACTACTAGCTCATAATATCCAAACACACTTATCTCTTTGACCTTATGCTTCAATAAAATTTTAGTCTTAAGACAAAGGCTTCATATTACACAAAGTTATTGGTGAAATAGAAATAAATCCTATAAGCAACTAGGTGTCATTTCCATAATGGATCAATGAATATAATTCTTGTTCTATAACCTTGTTTAGAATGGTCTCCATAAAAATGTAAGGACCATAGACCTATAAATTTGGGATCTTTATCGGTTTAGTTTTCAATAAATTTTATAGATAAAGTATAAACACCTATGTTAAAGGATACTAGGTTCACTCTTTCATTGACTGCATTGTATTATTTGATAATGTGTTTCATTATGGGCTCTCTATTAACATAGATCTAATTTTCTATACCTTTCCAAGGCAACCACATATGGGATAAGTATGTATCCATGTATTCATTTAAGTTTTTAGTTTAGTATCTACTAAAAAACATCCCATAAACTTTTGAGATTTTCATTTCTTGAATATCCATAAATTTTTAGACCTAAACTCAAATTATAGCTACATATAAACATTCAAAATCTCATCCACTACCTTAACTTCACACTTACCCAAATGAACCATAATTTTGTTCGACTTAATAAGTGTCAGTCCTAGTTTTTTATAAATTCCTATAGGCATGACATTCACATAATCCTAAGTAAATTAGATAGTTATGAATGTTCTTTTTGAATAACCTAACTATAAAAAATAAAAGTGGGACCTCAACATTATTATGTATCAACATGTTAGTGTACACATGCTTAGGTTTAGGCTAAACTAGTTTTTCTATGAGGGACTTTAGGAGGAGATCTCTTTACTCAGTTATATAGGAAAGCTCATGTAAAGTGATGATTACCTTGATCTTCTTCATGTCCTTCACTTTGTTATATCCTTTCTTATTAGTGGTAGGTTGTGCATCTTCTATTGGTTTGGGATAAATTTATTTTTGGGGTGGATGTTTATTCCTTGATCTTGGATTAGAAAGAGTAGACCCATTGTTAGGATGGGTTAATGTGCAAGGGGTTATTGTTATGTCTAATTCCTAAGGTCACAATTGCTCCTTTATAATTGTTGTAAATATTACACTTGATCAATGGCATCTTCTAGTTTGTTATCTTCATCGCTAGGAAGTTTAATGTCTCTAGTATCATGGTAGTTATTGGGGATCTTAGAGCATTAGAGCTCTCATCCTGATTAGTACCCTTGGGGTGGTTTGGGACTATCTCATAGCCTTCCATATATTTTTTGAATATGTTGAATGCACTGTATAATTTAATGTAGTCAAATTTACCATGTTGGGTTGTGTTGTTCACATGGCCTTAATTAGGCAAGGCCAACTCAAAGATATAAATCTCAAGGAAATATTAGTTGAAGGCTCTAACTATTTATTAGGGTAGTTTTAGGGATTATTGTACCTATAGTAAGTGAATTTATTTTTATAAATCTCACCAACATTATTTCCAACATATATCTATAGGATTGATAATTCATTATTGAGATTCTATACTACATGTTTTATAGCATCCAACTCATTCCTGGTGGACTCTTAAGGCATACTTCAAATGTTGTTCATATCAGGGACCAATGTTTAATTGTGAGCTTGGGGGTGTTGTTTCACTATTGATTGGGCTAAGGAAGTCTGGGGGTTGATTAAGAGAAGTGTGTCTCAAAGGAAGTTGGTTTTTATTTGACACAAAGTGTGGCATGGGTATATTCTAGATAAAGACAAAGATGGGATTTAAACCAAACATACTTGGAAGTATATTTGAGATGGGTAGAGGCAAGAAACCTTGAATATTTAGTTGTATATCTACTTTGATGGCCTTAGCATAAGATATAGGTAAATATGACACTAAAATATCTCTATGTAGGAATATAATAGTCTATGATCAAGTGCATTTTTGTATATTTTAAGGGCTATTTAGGCATCTAGTGTATATAGTGTAGTGATTTGGATATACATATTATGGAACCTAACATTGAAATTTTGTATGGGTTTATTGGGTTCCCTTTTGATATAAGTGAATTTTTGATATAACAATTTAAATCAATGACTTGCCCATACTGGGTAAATAATGTGTTACTAAATTGGTCCTAAAGTGTGATAGAGAATTCAAGAAAAATTAGGAACCAATCATACATTGCATCGATCAGAGTGAATGGGAAAATACTATAGGCAACATCTACATGTTTGACATTCATAATATTGAGGGTAGTTTTATATGTGGTTACATGTTCCTCAATGGCATGACCCACACTAGGTATGATCTTGGGAGGTACCTTTTTATATTTTTGGGTAAATCATGGAAAACTCTAAGACAAATGCTTACAAGACCATAACGTGCTTATATATAGTTTTACCATTATATACCAAGTTTCATGATGGCTCAAGATTTAGTCACATAAGGGGAGAGAGTCTAAAGAGAAAAGACAAATACTTAATTTTAAGATTCCTTTAATTAATGAAGTTCACATAGGTTTGTATTTGATTACACATAAATCTTCATAGACTTTAAAAAAGTGAAAGGAATCAAAGAAACTAACTAAAATATCAAAATCACATCCTAGTTAATGGATAAAATCTATATAAAAGCACAAGTTATAGTCCTATAGCATTAGTATTGATCCATTAAATCAAAATAAAATGGAATACTTGAAATGCAACTAGATGTATTTACACATAAAACCAATTTTATATTATTTTAATAATGTTTGTTTGCAGCAAATAGATTCAACCCTTATAACATACCAATAAGAAATATATATAAGGGAGAGATGGATCTTACCTCCAATAATAATGAGATCTCACTCTTAAAAATCATGGCCTAAAATGGTATAATAACATTATATCAAAATATTCCTTGTCATATAATAGATAAGACAAAATAGAATTTTATGGACCACTAAGAGCCTTAAGGAGGGGTCTGATGTGGATTGCATCCTAATGGTTTTGGTAGGCTCTAATGGTATATAAATGATCAATTAACAAGTTCAAAATTATGCAAGTAGATAAAAGACTCATGGATAAACATATTTAATGAGATATTATGCATAAGTAGTGTGGGGAGAACACGCCATTTTTAGCTTATGTGGCATTATGAATGGCTGATAGGCTAGCCACATGGAATTTTTTAATGTTTTTGATTATGTAGTCCTTATAAAAAATATAATTATCTATCCATAATTATTTGGGGTTCCACCCTATTATCTTTCACTTTTTTCACTTAAGTAGAAACAAGTATCCCAATCAAGCTCTTTGATCATGAGACTTGCCCATTTGTCTCTCAATTAGGACAATGAACCTTATCCTTAGCTTGTGGTCTAAAATAGATATGGATGTCAATTCATCCTTAAAATTACCAATATGTCATTATATTTACCATAGGATCCATCCTTATGTCTTATTTTATTTTTCTCATGACTAATTTGCATGCATTTGGGACTTTATTTCCTTATCTTTGGCCTTTTGAACATGATTTAACAAAATTTAGACACATAGATTGATTCTAATAGTATTCTTAATTGTCAAAATTTTATGTATGTGCATTTTGTACTTTTAGCCATAGTTTAGTGAGATGTCAACATGTGAAACAATATTATACATCTAGGGGCTTGTGAACTCCATATAATCCTTTATTGTGTCTACAAACTATGAGTTAGTGAGATGTTACCATGTGGATGCTCCTCACTTATATGATCACACAAGGAACTTCAAGAGTTAGGCCTATTTATGTTAGCTATGGATGGGTGGGATCATGCCATATGGAAATCTCATTTATCTAAATGATCAATGACCTCAAGACTTGGGTTGCTTCACTATTTATTATGGAGGAATGAGATGTCAACACATGGATTAATCATATGCATTAGAGGACTCATGGCATTCACATTATATTTTGATATGTCTATATGATCTAAATGATTGAGATGTTTACACATGATGACTCTCACTTGCTCAAGGGATTTTTGATATTTAATTATGGGTATAGTTGTTGGCCTTTTTGATAAGCCATAGGTGAATGGGATTATTCCATGTGGCATGATCATGTTTATCCATAAGATCACCTACCTTAGAATGTTAATCTCTATCTATAGGCTCTGGGTGAGCAAGATATTACCACATGGATGGATCTCATTTGTATAGATGTTTTTTAGCTGTTGGATTATGTGATTGATCTTGTTATTCATGTATGAGTGAGATCATGATAAGTGGCATGATCTTGTTAATATATATGATTAGTGAACCTTGGGACTTGAGCCTTTGATTTCAAGATTTGGATGATTAGGATCATACCACTAGTATGATCTTATTTATCTAGAGGGTATTCGATCTTCAAGACTTGGAACTACTCCTATTAGTCATGGATGAGTGGGATCATACCAAGTGGCACAATCTCATTAATTTGGATGCTCATGGGATCCTTGAATTAGCCTTTTAATTTTAAATAAGTGAGTATTTGAGATGAAAATGTGTGGCACAATCCAATGAATCTAGAGGCTTGGAGAAGGGAATACTTATTCATTTTTTAGAATACTTTGTGGGGAAGCTAGGTTTTGGCACATGGAATAATTATAGATCCTAAGAAGTTAACTATTGGAATTTTAAATTGATGACTTATCCATTAGTATTTTAATTCATTGCCACTCTTAAATTTGATAATTGCTCCTAGTGAAAAGAGACATGTGATGACAGTTTGTGTGAAGAAATTTCAATAAAATGACTAAGTATGAAAATTAACTCATAATATGGGTGTATCTTTATTATCTAGACTAATTAGGTTCTGGCAAAGTTGCCCTGTGGGGTTAGAACACTCCTACTAAGAACAAAACAACCTTGGGAAAATAACAAGTTAACATAGTTAGTCCATAAATAAATAATCTAAATATAAACTTCATGGCACTGATAACCACATAAATGAATAGAATAAATTAAATAGACATGTAAATTTAGGTATTTAGACTTAGGTATCAATCAGATTAATAGAGTAGTTATGGGAACAATCAACCAACTTGGGCTCAAATTAGGACCTCATACTAAATAAAAAACTCAGACTCAAGATAATGTCTTCCAATTTAGTCTTGGATTGATTCATTCCACAATAATACCTAAACATATAAATTGGATTACACATGTAACTTTTAACCTAAAATAGGGTCCTCATTTGAAAATATGAAAATAGGGTGTTGGTAACAACACATGTTTTCATAGTAATCATAATTTTAACAAAATATCAATCTAATAAATCTCTTAAAATATAACTATTAAGGCACCCACTCATATATGGATTCCCAAACCTACACAATTTCAAGCTAAACATAATACATTATAAAGTCATGATAAATCAAATAATGAAAACATAAGCAGTAAAATAATAGATCCATATGTTACATTTCTATATCCATCAAGTTGGGAATTTCACATTCCAAATAATTCCAAAGATAACAAAATACTAAGGAAAATAACATCAATTGTCCACATCATATATATCATCCATAAGTAAATTTTTCATCTCATATAAACTCATAAGAAAATGGTATACATATGAACATAATAACATAAAATCAATTAATAATCATCCCTTGGCCTCAAAATATCAAAGAGTAATCAACATATACATCATTATCATCTCCCAATGGTTCTCAAGAGGTTTAGTCACCTGCTGCACATGTGACCTATACCATGATTTAATTTAGGCCTCATATCCTTCTAATATCTCTCTCAATATCTTGTACTCACCCTATAATAGAATTTACTCTAAAAATATGTATCACCTCAACTATAAATTGACTGTAAGTGGAGGCATCTATTGTTAAGATAACTCTACTTGTAACTGGTCTCACTCAATCACCAAAATACATTTCAATTGGATTTCCTATACTCTTCTAGCTATATGTACATATTTTTTAGTCATAATATCAACCCAATAAAATAATGGTACATGTGGCCCTATCATGTCAAATTACTCCAAAAGCCCCTCAAGGATGGTATCATATAACACACACTAGTTAAGACATGAAGAATAACATTTATCATTAGGGTCCAATACTTATCATCACCTATATAAAAATAAATGCATTACATTAACATATCTATTATTCTTTCATTATAATATATTAAAATAAAATACTATATTTTTATGTATCTCCTACACCTACCACTATTAGGGCAACTACTATGACTACCATTGGAAATAAAGGTGGCCACTTATGCTACTAACACCACCATGTATAGGCCTTGGTACATCCAACACCATCCACATATTTAATCTCAATAGCCTCATCCCACTTGTCAACTGGTAAAGGAGATAAGTCTATTATTTTAAGATGAGATCTCAACCTTACCCTCACATTGAATCTCATTAATTAAGCCCATATCATTGGTGATAAGGGACTTCATACTCAATCCAAAACTAATGTGTAATACTCTCAAATTTAAAATAATCATATATTCTCAAAAATTGTTTGTGTAACCAACAAATAACATGAATACATCATAACTCCATGTCATCTCTGTCCTAACCCTTAAAACCTTGATAGGGACAACTTATAATATCATTTAATGCTAATTGATCCAATAATGCTTGACTCAGTCACTTGAATAGTGTTATTTCATATCCTTGCATACATATGAGGGTGGGCCCATCCTAAAAGGGACATCCTAACTAGTTTGGTCATAGTTATATGTTGATAGGCCCAGTAGTATAATAGTGTGACTCACCCCACACCTCCACCATATCCTTCTCAGATGATTTTTTTTAAATATCTATATAATTTGGCCAACATATTTCACCCATAAGAATACTGAGTAACATTTTTCTTAATACTAAGAAAAATATTAATCATACAATATGAAATAACCACATTACCTCCATCCATAATACTAAAAGTAGCTAATAAACCACACAAAAGTTTTTGTAATGTGGAACTATTGACATAAAAATCTCATATAATAATATTATATACTCTCCTCAAGAATACCCATAACCTCTATCATGACCTATTAGTGTTGATGTGTATTACCTACACAAACTCTTGTCTTAGTGGCAACTTGAACACTAATTATTTACAATCATAGAATATGTCATACACCCTCTAAAGTTATGGTCATCTCCCATGTGGGTAACCAAAACATATAGGTTTTTGAGTCCCACCACTCTACCAAAGTGGTTATCATATTTATATCATAGGTCATTAGGTCTAATTGTCCCACATATCTCAAACCATCCCTCTCTACAATCATTGTCTCAACATATGATAGGGGTAATACTCATACTAGCTTTATAATATGGCCCTAGTGAAACTCCTAGGATCTCAAATCACTTTGTAACCACAAATATTACATATTATACTCCAAATTTTATTCATATAAAAATAAAAATTTCATACTCAATTTTAAACCAAATAGGTCTGCAACATTTCAGACCATAACATAGATAAGGCTGTAATATAAGGACTCCATGGATAAATCATGTTAGAAAGGCTAGGTCCATGATGACCCTAGACAAGGATAGTTGGAAAAAGTAATTAAAATTCATAAAAATACAAAATAAAAAATAAATAAAAAATAAGAGTGATAAGGGTTTTGATACTCACCAATCCTCTATTAGAATTTGTCTTTACTACAACCCAAACTCATTAAAACTAAGTTGGTTAAAGGGCTCTCCTCTTAGGGAGTTTTAATTTATTACTTGATTTTTAGATTTGTTTACTATTATGTTAAAAGGAAATTAACCTTTACTATTTTAAAAAAAAAACTATCAAAAAAAAAATTAACCCAAGCTACACTATAGCTTACAGCCCGCGCCCCCCCCCCCCCCCCCAATTAGTCACTATCTAAAGTTCAACTTACAATATTTTTAATGATATAATTTAAATAAAAAATTGTTAGATTTGTTAGAATCTTGATAGTGTACTCTTCTGCACAATATCATTTTCAATATATTTCTATTAATTTCTAAATCCTCTATAATTTTCAATATTATTTATCTAAACACACTTCAACATTTCATTCTCTCCTTTTGAGGCACATGCCTCATTACTTCATCCCTTGTATCAAAAGCAAGGACCATATCAACATCTATGTAATCAAATGGATTTATATATTTGTACACAAGATGACACTTATAAAAAATTAATCATGTGCAACAAAGAAACATTCTACATAATTTTAGAGGATATGGCTCTCTTTTCATAATCATTTTTTTCTAAATAACCAAAAAACTTAATATAATAGAAACACAATACAAATCATAGGGGGTATGAAGTTGGTTTATGTTCTCCCTCTTTGTTTACAGTTAAAATTCATAATACAAGTTATAGGGAGCATTAAGTTGGTTCATGATCTCCCTTATACAAAAATTTAAAATGGAAAATACTACTATTTTTCAATTATGTAAATTTCAAAAATTTACAATTCAAATCTAAATCCATCTATAGCAGTGTGATTCATATTTTGTAAGTGGGCCAATGTCTAAGTTTAATGATGCTCCATGCCATGGCTATAATTTTATCAAACCATGTACTGGTTCCTTCTTTGCACATTATGAAACCATATATTAGTTCCATGTTTTTCCTTTTCCCATTTGATTCTAGCAACTCTCAATGTTTAGCACTCTTACTTTAGAGGGCTTACCATAAGTGAAAACATATCTATTAGTCAAAATAAAAGATTCACTCATCGATACTTGATCACTCTCAAGATCACCTTGAACAATGGTAAAATTATGGTTTAATGACAACCGATGACCTACCAAATCAACCTATTACAATTTTCAAAATTTCTTAGTTTCCCTGGCCATGAGGCAAACAAATTTTAAAGCACCATATCTCCACTTGGGTTAGATAGTCACCCAAGAAAGTTATCACCACATATAAAGACAAAGTGTTTTTCCACACTCATCTATTTTTATTTCTCATTTAATCTATTAAATTCAATTTATTTAATCACTAAAATAAAAGTGGGGTGCACAAATGTAGACACCTAAATTTGGCACAAGGTTAAATTAAATACACATGTTTACATAACTATGTTTATCTAGATCATTTTTGATGAATGAATTAATCACTGACATGCCATGTTCTTTTTCTCTTATTATCTTCTCAAATTATATATATGTCACTATTCTTTATTATTATTTTCTATTTTTAAGAGCCCTACTTTCTATCTATGTCTTTGTATCTTCATTTTATGTCTTTTTGACAAGTCCACACTACCTAGATAAGACTGCATTACAAACCTATCCTTTAGTGCAAACCTATCCAAGTGTAACTTGTGGAAGAATTTAAGTTTCTATGTCATTAATGTTCTTTTTTATGATTATTGGTAATTTGAGTGTAACACTTCACATGCCAATGAGCCCCTATATTCTGACACAAAATTTCTATATAAATGGATGTCTTATAAAGAAAAACTTACTTTATCTTAATGTTTGATATCTATACAAAAGCTCTATAAATGTTGAATAAGTGATTTTTTAGTAGATTCTAATATTAAATACATTATTTGTATTGTTTGTGCCAAGGGTATTTATATTAAAAAGAGCATCTAGTCTTACATCCATGATTTCATAGACACAACTAGGAGGGATAACTATATCGGCCTAAGATCCACTTGGAATATGTAGGCAACACTCCATTACACAAGTATTTCTAAGGCTAGATCAAATATTCTCATTCTTCTACATCCTCCTTATTGGAATTTATGTCTATTTGGTGTATGTGTAGGAATTAGGGTTTTAATTTTATAGTCCTTATACATACCAAGCCATGTTTCATACATAAATAGGATAGGTACACATAGAGGTGAAAAGACACAAACTTTTAAATATAGTATATAATTAACATAAACAAAGTCACAAGAGGGGATAATGATGCACTATGACCCTATCCACCCACTATGCACCTATTCTTTTATATTTTGATCTTCAATTTTCAGCAACAACACAATCATAAGATTATTTTATTCATTTTTTGATTTAGAAACAACCTATCTATTCATTAAATCATCTAGAATAAGCTAAGTACCCTTGTCAAATACTATTATATCTCACTCTAATATTTTAGCATTGAATTATATTTCATTGTACCCTATTTTATATTTTTGTGCATCTATTTTATAAATTTTATTTCTATTAAAATTTCTTAATTAAATTGAAATAATGTGAACATGAATAAATCCCACAAGGAAAAAACACTATTATAGATTAAGTTTCTTCCTCAACCTCTCTTTTCCATCCTCACTAGGCATTATATTAATCATAGTTCCTTTTACACATGAGGAAATATCCATCTACTTTAATGAATAATGATGATTATATTATTTTCCATATTGAGACAATCACTAATTATCAAAACCTGTGTTATAAATACATAATCCATTTAATCAAGCATTATAATTATCCTTTAGGAGTTGACTCTAGTGAAAATACCAGACTCCACAAGAAAGCTTACAATTATGTACTTTGGAATAACATCCTTTATTATCATAATTTAGAATGTACCATACTCTATTGCATTACTCAAGAACTTCCTTATCTTCTTTAGAAATAGTATGGGAGAATTTGTGGTGCCCATTATAGTGGACATGCTACAACACAAAAATGTCTATTTATGGGATACTTCTACACAATCCTTGAAAAATATACCAACAACTTTGCTAAGAAGTGTAATCCTTTCCACCTCCATGATTATCTAATCCACTCTCTTCTGAATAAATTTTAAACCCTTGAATCTCCTTGGATTTTCTCTATGTCAAGATTATATCTCATTGGAAAATTACCTTAGTCACAAGATGACCTTCTATTCATCATTACTACCACATAATACTTTACCAAGTGGGTAGAAGTTATGCCCCTTGTTAATGTTATGAGTGTCACTATACCTAATTTTATCCTTAATCAAATCATGTGCCATTTTAATATTCCTCACACTATCATATATGGTAATGGTAGAAACTTCAAAAATAAATATATGAATAGTTGTGTGAAAAATTAAAAATTGTGATAAAATTTTCAACACCATATCAACCTCAGTGAAATGGTCAAGCTGAAGCTACCAAAAAAATACTAAAAAATATCTTAAAAAATAATATTATGGATTCTTGTTCAGACTAGAATCTCAATCTATACCCCACACTTTGGGCTTATTGTACTAATATTTATACTACCACTATGGAAAATCATTTTTATTTAGTTTTTAGGTCTAAATTCATACTACCATTAGAATCATAGTTAACTTTTTTATGTATCTATCATCATGCATCATTTAAGATGAACTTCATGAAGCCTATCTTCACAACTTATATCTACTTGATGATCGATGCATGAGTTCCTTAAAACACAATCATAATAAAATTTACATGGATAAATAGCATAATAAGAATGCCAAAGTTCATAATTTTGATGTTAGAGACCTAATGTTAAAGTTGGATTACACCCATGACAAAGAGAGAAAGTATGCTCAAAAGTGGTGGGGTCCCTAGCTAGTTAAAACATCATTAGATCAAATACTTATAGATTACAAACAAATGAAGGACATATATTCAAATCAATGCCTAATGCTTAATTATTAAAGAATTATTATTTTTGGATTCATGTTATTCTTAGATTTTATTTTTGTACGATTTTCCATTTCTAGTAAATCTTACTTACATGTTCATAGTTATTTATATATTATATTGAGCTAACATTTATTGCAGGTTCTTATTAGACTCATTTTTGTGAAATTTGGAATTCACCTTATCTTCACACATCTAGGTTTTATGTCACATTAGCCCTAAAAATTATCTTTGGTCCTTAGAAATTTATTTTATATTTACACCACTTAGTTTATTTATTTTATGAGTTGAATTGTAACACTTTAGTGGCCTTCCTCACAAACATCCATCCCTTTTTCAATTAACCATTATTTATTTTATGGTTATTAGGTTTATCTTATCATTACATACACGCCTTGAGGTTATTTTATCTTTCCACTTGACTTATTAGTTTATGAGTTATGTAATCACCTAAAAGTGGTATTTGAGTTATGAGAGTGCTAATTGAGACAAACTATTCCTAGATTATCCCTAGACATATCCTATAGCCTTTTATCACACCTTTCCAACCTTTCTGTAGACTACATGCATCTTTAGTTAGCTAAAACAAAGTTTTAGACCTTTATTCCTAGATCCTGGCCATTCATGCATAGTAGCCTACCATCTGGACATTCATGCATAGTAGCCTACCATCTGGACATTAACACCACATTAAGGATACTAGATCCAAATGGACTAGTGTCCCAAAAATAGTGCTAATGTCCCTTATCCTAAATTTCTTAAATAAATATATTTTTAAAATTTAAATCCTCCTAAGGTCAAACTAAGCATATTTTATTATTCACACAAGATAAAAAATACTATAAATACATGAATTTTAGACCTCTATCCAATAGATGGAAAACAAATTCAAAAGACCTATTCAAACATGAAACAAGTTGAGTAAAATCAAGGTTATTAATCCCTATTCTACCCTACTTCTTCATACTACCATCTATAGCTTGCCTAAGCCCATATTTTCTAGATTTTCAATCTCAAGCACACTTAAGGAATTCAAGACCACTATCATTATATCATCACTTACACTTAAACCAACACTTAGGTGTGGATAACTACACTGGGCTTGATCCCTCCTCAAAGAATTGGTATGTAGGCAACTCTATTCATAGTGGGGTGTTGAGGATGTCCAACCTATCCTAATAACAAACTCACATCTTCATCTCATGCCCTAATTACAAGGACGATTAGGGTTAACATCATAAATCAAATATTAAAGGCACAATATAAAGTTTCAAAACTAGTCCATGCAAGAACATAACCCAAAAACATAGGCATATGTTAACCTAGCATTTAGGAATAGTCTTCTATAAAGCACACTAGCACTATTTTTAAGACACTAGAGCTACATGGTGTTATAGTACAATCGTGGTGCTACTGTCTAGGAGAGGATATAACATATGGATCCATTTGATAACACTTAAATGTATTCATATCTCAATTTTTAGCACTCAGATATTTCATGTTAGGTTTATTCTAGATAAGTCTTTATTTACACATATTTATTACTATTTTTAAAAATTCAAATCAAATCAAAATATGTAACAAATTAGTGGTTATTTTAATCATATAATTAATAGATAGAGACTACTTATCCCTTTAATCAAACAGAGGATTTAATTTAGGTAAACCCATAAAGGTTAAAACATTTGGTGAACCTAACTTACTTTGAATATTGATTAAAACCATGGTTTATCTTCTCTAAAATTTTTACACTAAATTAGGGTTACAAACTTCTATTTTTATAATTTTTGGCATAACCTAGCTCATTGAAACAATATCATATTAGGGTTTCATTTATTTAAATATGATTTAAATTTTGGAAAAGAAACCCTAATTCAAAAAACCTAACCTTAGATGTTCTTAGGGTTTGTATCCTTCTTTTTCCTATTTCATTAGATATTTTATTTTTTTTAGATTTCATATATTATAGTTTAGTAGATCTATTCTAATTTTTTAACTATACACCATCTAAAAAAGTCATCTCTCTTCCATTAAGAAGTGCTAGATTAGGTGGTAATCCTATATAGCATATTTAGATTCTTGTTATCTAAGCCTATCACATGGATAAGGGACCTATCATAAGTCTATTTATGCATCCTTTAAACCTTGATTATGTGGATTTAAATGATAATGCATCTGAAGATAAATAATAAAATCAAGAGCAAGATGATATACACATTGAAAATTGGGACACTCTCCCTCCACTTAATAATGATAACATGATTATCAATAAATATAGGCTTCATAAATATAACTCAAGAACAACCCTTTGATCATGCACAAATCTTACAATCCATTTTGGAAATATAGAACAAAATAAACAATGGTCAATATTCAACTTCCCTAAATAATAATGTTGTTACACCTACAATGGGGCCAACTCAACTAGTATAACTTAAAATTGTAATTAAACAACCTTTAGTGATAGCTACACCTCTTATGACTATTTTATCCCCTCTATATGTATAATCCCTTATGCACAAGATTGATACTCTATAGGATAATGTGTTACATCTTTAAAAGGGAGCCACTAGGCCATCACGTTCATTAGATTCTAATATTCTCTTACACACACCTTTGGCACATCACACAATAGAAAATACATTTCCATCTAGTTTCATGGCACCTAAGCTTACATTATATGATGGTAAGGGTAACCAAAAGTATCATCTTAGAGCTTTTCACACAACATGTTTGGACCATGTGTCCAAAAATTGGCTTCTCATAAAGTTATCTCCACAGTTTAAAGGATTATGACCTAGTATGGTTTTATTATTTAAAAAATAAATCTATCACTACATTCAATCCTTTGGCCAACATGTTTTTAACACACTCTTCCATTAACATCAAAGACAAGATATCATATACTCAAGTGGCATAGTTGAAAAAATGTTAAATGATCCTATCACAAATTATATCTTATGATACAATACTATATTAGCCAAATTTACTAGCCCCATGGTAGACAAATATATTTAGGACATATTTAAACAAATTCTTTTACCAAAATTACATGAAGCTATCTTGTTCAAGAAGTTTCCTATATTCATAGATTTTTTCCACAAAGTAAAAGAAGATAGGTCAAGCATCTATCAATGGGAAAACTCAATTATATTGATGGATTATAATCAAATATTAAGAGTTTAAATAAGATAAGTGCCATTGAGAACAAGAGTGATAAAAATGCCATAGTCAACGTAGCTTTCGAACCATCTCTTAGATTGGTTTTATTTGCTCCTTCGTGATGAATTTCACCAACCTTCTAGAGTCACCAACATAATTTTTATAGAATATATTGGAATGTAATGCCATATATCTCCTTTCCATTAAATAGGTTAATATGACATTGCCTATTCTAAATAACTATGATTCTAATGCATTCTATGAGTATCATAGGGCACTAGGAAATACAACAAAGGGATGCATAAACCTAAAACATAAGATACAAGATTTGATTAAGGATGACATTATTAATGTGGGGAAACCTACAAAATCACTAAGATCATAGAAAATAGAAGCTAATTCATTAAATATATTCTCAAATCCATTTCCAAATCACACAATGAATGAGGTGGAGAGCACATTAAGTGTTCAATACACATATCAGGCACATCTACCACCATCTTCATATCATACTACTATAGAAGAGGCACACCCATTAAAAAACATAATTGGCATGTACCATAATATAATTTCACCTAGAACACTCATAATAGTCTCAACACAGGTGATTGTTGATGATGATACAAATTTACATGCACTCTTTATATGAACATACATGGATCATCATCCTATCTAGATTGTTATGGTTGATAATGGGTCAAACATTAAAATGTGCATTATGACACATTTGTATAATTTGGAGTACTCAAATTAGGATATATTACACACATACATATTCATTAGTGGTTTTAATGGTCATGTTTAGAGATCCATCAGTGAGATTTTTATTTCATTATAGGTTGGACCAGCACATATAGTCACTTAGTTCCTAGTAGTACCTAGTGCAGGTGTATTTGATATGTTATTAGGTAGGCCATAGTTATACGAGATTTAGTACATCCCATATAAAATATATAGATTCATAAAATAAATACACAAAAATTATGTGGTAAAAGTTGAGGGTATCCCATATGAGTATCTTCTACCCATCCCATAGGCAGTTACAACAAAGTCACTAGTTATAGTTCTAGCACTGTTACTAGATATAACATAGTTATTAGTTATAGATTAGAGTATAATTCATATTAATACAAAAAATATTTCAATATAAACACCATTTCAAGTGATGTATATTCCTATGGTAATGACACATACACATACTCTCCCATAGAGTCCATTATTATAGAGACCCCTGCATCAGAGATATATCACAGATTCTAGAGGACCTTCCTCTACAAAATTTATGTTGAGAACAATATTATTAGGTTCTCAAGGTTCTTATCACATTTCACCTACATCATCTGAAAATTATTATACCATATGGGTTCTTAAGACCCCTACAATTCATAGAGCACCATAGTTAGTGTCACAGATTCTTAGCACCACTACATAGGTAGATACAAACATAGATTGCTCACTACAATAAATTATGGAATTATAATTGCCCTTTCACATAGAAAACATGATCATAGCTCCATTATTTGACACATGTAATAGTGATAATGAGTCTTTTATGAGATTCATTAGTTAGTATGATCCCTACCCACTTGTCCATACTTTCTTCTCTCTTACTCCTTGTACATAGTTTATTTTCGTTTTCTTGTACATAGCTTATTTATAGATAATAAAAAAATAATATAATATTTTAAAAACATAAAAACATTCAAATAATTACTTATAAAACATAAAATTTATAGATTGTATGCATTCTTATGTTTACATTTATTATATTTTCCAAACACTACATATGCTAGCTATCTTAGTATAGTCAACTTTATCATACATACATGCTTAAATTATTCTTATTGAGTACTTAAAAATTGATTATATGACTTAGGTTCACTACAATAATATAAACTTGTTATCATCTACCCACTAGGACCATATACACCAATTCATGTTTATTTATTTGATACATCCTCCCACTTGGGGGCATCTTATACACAATTTCTATCACTAGTAACTATCCTTACATTCCATACATTCCAATTTTAGCATTGTTATATATTGATATTGATCATTAATACTCATACTCATATTTTTTTTTGACTATCACTAGTTTAGACTTATCATATGTACATCTTACTCTTACATAGATTTGTACTACATTCATGCATGCTTTCATTTATAGTTTTCCTAGTTTAGACTTGATTGTATTATCTATGTTTCTTCTATTCAAGGGCATTTGAATATGCCATTATTATTTGACTCTATGCTACTTATATTCATGTATGCCTTGGACATGTATCCACATCTATTATGTGTGATTTCCTAATTATGTATGCAGATATTCAAACATGTCTTTCTATGTTTCTCTAATCCCACTTGCTTGTTGCTTGCATATGTGGACATTTAAACATGTCCTTGTATGTATTATTTTCTAAGATTTAGTGACATGCACACATGTCCCTTGTATTATGTCCCCTTGGCTTATTTTATGTGCCTCATGTGTTTTATATGTATGATTTCTTGTATGCATCATGGCTATAAATATTGTCTTTGATTACTACACACACCCATTTTTGATGCTATGAGGGACCTCATGAATCTACTTGGGTGTCATGATGGACATCATGCTCCATCCCCCTAGGTAGCTACTCAAATTTGTTATTATACACATTGATTACATATATACTGACACCTTTGTATAATGAGAAACAAAACATACATCTTATATTACATACTTATGCTCATATTCTCTTACATTTTGATGTTATGTTCACACATTGTATTAGATTATCACAAAGTTATCATATATACTCTAGCTAACACATTTTTTAGATATATTTATTTTGAGGATAGTTCTTGCACAGTTTAATAACTATCCTAAAAAGAGGGGAATTTCATATGGGTTTTTCATGGATATCAGGATATAACATTGCATTTATAGAACATTTTTTAGCACATAGGATCAGTTTGAAAAAATCAAAGATAGGTAAACATAGTAAAAAATAGGGAATCAAAAACTAGTCCAATGACTCAAATTTCAGCCTAGATAGACATTAGTGCCTATATAGTGATAATAGAACTATGTGATTCTACTATTTGGTATCCCTAGTTTTAGTGTAGTTTAGATTAATTAGAATACTATACCAGGTATAATATAGGTCTATATAAATACAACTATAGATTTGATAGTTATGCTCAGATTTTGCTCATATTCAAACTTGTTTAGCTCAGATTCATATCAATTACTTATATTTGGGGAATTATACATGACATGATCATTCCCGTCTTTAGTTTAGATAGATACAACTATTACAACTCAATCTAAAATCAATATACTCAGATATCAAATTGGGGGCATCTGTATGACACATTATTTCCATATGCTTAGTTATACATAGGATGATCAAATGGAATGGAAAAATCCATGTCATTTTATACACTATATACACTTGACATCATATTATAGGTTGATTTGAGTTTCATGCCTTTATCTATAGTGGTTGGAATTCTTGAGTGGCCCAGAGTTGCCTAATATACCTAAGTGGCCATGGAGCTGACATACATAGTTAGGTTTACCTAGTTAGATATTTATAAAAAATTTCATAGTTCAATTTTAGATTCATATACTACACTTGGGTGGGACATGATGGATTCATATCCTACTTGATTTATTGATCCACCCACATGAGAGGATTGGACATATTTTCAATCTAATCCCAACTATTCACATGTTATGATCCATTGAGCAGGGGTGGGCAATGATGGAGTCAAAATTGGATTAATTTCTTGAGCCACATACACATGAAGATTGAGAAAGATATCATCTAAATCAAATATATTCAATGATTTAATCTCTATGTACATGCACACACATAGTTTGCCACTAGGTTCATGCACTAGTTCATGTATCTAATGAGGTGTATTTGTTCCTGTCTTCTTTCCCATCTTTTTACTAAATTTTAATTAGTTACTTATTTATTCAGCATAGTATCTTGAATTTGATATATATTTATTAAGGACTAATTTACGCATGTTTCATTTTAGATTATTCTTTGGATCATGCTTCACATATGTAGACCCAGCTTCACATAATTGAACTCAGCTACATGGGATCCACTTCCTAGGTAAGTCTAGGTATGCTTCTTTTTCCTTTATACTAGTCATTTCACTTTGTTAAATTTATATCATAAGGGGGAATAAATGTAATCACCTAAAAGTGGTATTTGAGTGATAAGAATGCTACTTGAGATAACATATTCATAGCTTAGCCCTAGACCTATCCTAGACCCTTTTATCACACTTTTATAGCCTTTATGTGGACCATAAGCATTCCTAGTTAGATAAAATAGTATTTCAAAACATCATTCCCAAATCCTAGACCTTTGTGTCTAGTAACCTACTAGATGGACATTAGTGTCACATTAAGGATACTAGAGCCACATGGAAATAGTGTCCCCAAAATGGCACTAACGTCCCTTGTTCTAACTATCCCAAATGGATATATTTTTAAAATTTAAACCCTCCTAAGGTTAGCTAAGAAATACACAAGTTCTATATACTAGTGAGTGTCGATAGATTAATCTATGTAATCTAGTAAATTATGCACAAAAACATGATAACTAGAGTGTGTGGTATAAGAATGACATAACCTAGATGGTGTAGTCATGTAGAAGATGCCCCCAGTGGGTATGTATATCAATGTGTCTCTCAAAATTATAAGTATGATGCCCCCTCAATGGGGTGTGAAGTAATCAAGGAGATGGAAGTCACTGCACGTACTCAAAGAAGATAAAGTGAAGTAGGCTAGTGTAGATAAATTGACATACAATAAGCATAGAATAAAAAATGTAAGTCTAGAATGGTATTAGAAATGTAAAACATGGATGATGCATATAATTGAAGTGTTTTTATTGTTTTTGACATATTTGAATGTTTTTATGTTTTGAAATGTTAAATTGTTTTTGAATTTTTAAAATATTTGAACTATGTACAATCAAGTATAAGAAGACTATGTACAAGTATTTAAAATGAAGCTATATATAATCATATAAATAAATAAATATGTACATAATGATATCAAAGGCTAAGTTGGGGGGAGAAAAGGGTCCAAGGATGGAGCTCATTAGGGAGGGAGATGGAGGAAAGGATTACAACCATTATCAAATGCCTCAAGATCATCATCATAAGTATCATCATATGGTTTAGATGCTATGTACATAGTGTCATCCTACCGAAGATGAATTGAAGGTTGCTCTAGTGGTAGAGATGCTAATTATATTCTAGGATGTTTAACTTAGGTAGTAAATTACTATGGTAGAAGTGGTGAAGCTGGTGTTGGTACTATTGTAATCTTAATAATACCTTGAACTTATATTTTATCCAATCTCTTTTGTAAAGTTGTACCTGAGTTTGTATTATGACTTGTGATCCTATGAAAAAGACAAAATGAGTGACCATCCTACTATGATAATCTACTAATAGATCTATGTCATACTACAATTAGTGTGATTAATCCATGATCAAGTAACATCTATAATATAATCTATGGTTGATGTTATGTGATTCCTACCTAAATTTTAATGACTAGCTTTATATCTATAGAGGTAACCATGTGAACTGTATGTGCCAAGTGATCTATCTATGACTGTGAATATGGAGTGTATCTTGAGAGTATAGTTAGATATGCTAAGAGTGATATAATATGTCCAATGAGAACTCTTGAGTCATCTCAGTACTCTCTTAGGCCTACTAGTGTAAAACTCAATCCACACAAATAATCTTCTATGAGTGTGGGTCTCATATCATCATTTGAAGAAGCATAAGAATCTATATCAACATTATGCACATATGATAACTTAGAATTTACCACAAGGGGTAATTGTGATATGGGAATCTCATTAAATATAGTAGTAGAAGACAATGGTGTTGTGAGAGTGTCTATAACTAATGGAGTGAGTGTATCTATATAATAAACTACCACTACTAGAAATGCTATTGGTGAATGTGTAACTATAACAAGTTCCTTAGGAATCATGACTAATGAGTAGCTAAAATGGTTGAAGCTACTATGACTGGCTAAATATCTAGAGTTGATGGCACAATTGTAAATGGAGGGTTACGAGAAGTGATAGTCTCTCCAACCTCATATGTATGAATTTGATTAAGAGAAATGCAATGAGATGGTGGCTAAGCTATGAGATGAGGTGTTCCATCTGGAAAAATAATCAAAATGACTCTATAGTTTGTTAATATCTGAATGGTTGGTTATCTACTGGACATGTGTATAGGTATCCTTCATGGAGAAACTTAACACATCAATGAATAATAAAAGGAATTGCCCCCATATCATGTATCTAGGGTCAGCTAAGTAAAATATTAAAATGAAGAGGACCTGTCATGACCTTGAACTATGTAGAGAGAGTTTTGGGTCCTACCATAATATCCAAAGTAATGGTGCCCAATGTCTGTCATGTTATATCATCAAATACTCTAATGTTCTTATATGATTTTTGCATATATGCCATATCTATGCCCATGGTTTATAAGATTGTAATTTGTATATATTAAGTTTGGAACCAGTATCAACTAGAATTCTCTTAACTACACTGGTTTTAACTTGAGCTTGTATGAATAGTGGTAAATTTTGATCAATAAATATTTGAGATGGCATGCCATCATTATCAAAATTAATAACATCTTCAATATATTTTAGAGTTTTGACCATTGATGCAAAATAAGATGGCTCTAAATCAATGGGAATAAAAGTCTAGGTGAGTGCCTGATAAAAAATGTCCTTGAACACATTGGGTTTCTAAGGCAATTCTAACATGGAAATTTTAGTTGGAGTGTTTCTAAACTAATCAACAATATCATATGACTTGTGTGGATCTACCTATGTGGGTGGGTTAGGCCTGGGACAAGAAGGAATGGGAGGATGGTGGGACTCCTGACTAGGTGGGAGAGGCATGGTAGCACATTGAGTACTATCTCTAACCACATTATCTACTATCTATATAGGAATAATAGTGGCTATAGGAAGAGAGCAAAGATAAGTGGTAGGTCAAGGTGGTAGAGGGATAAAGGGTGATAACTGGGCTCTTTGGTGATAGGTAGTGACCTAGAGAAGGGTAAAATTTACCATGCAACATGACTCAACATGGGATAGAGGCTTTGAGGGAGCTGATGCAAAATATATCTTAGCATGTTGTTTAATAATAACTTTCTTAACATCATCCCATATTATGAAAAACAAGCATGAAATTCAAAGAATGAAGCTTTGTACTAATATATGATAAACTTCATCATTCATGTACATGATAGGACTAATGATTATTTCTTTATTGTTTTCAAGAAATGTAAGAAAAATTTATAAATAAGTGAGATCCATTTTTGAAATCTAATGTTAGAATGAAAGGTGATAGCTCAAAAGTAGTAGGACCTAATATATGCAACTAGGGTTTGATAGATAATTATTTTGAAATTTTACTATGAAATTTGAAATTGAAAGTGAATTTTTGATTTAAATATGCAACTAAAATTTCAAAAAATTATTGGAAAATGCTTGATTGAATAGGACCTAGTATGTTTAACTAGGGTTTTGAGAAAAAATATTTTTTTTGAAATTACTATTGAATTTTGAAATTTGTATGGGTTTTCTAATTTTAATATGCTAATAAAAATTCATAAAATTGTTGGAAAATTACTAGAAAAATACTAGGACCTAGTATGGGCAACTAGGGTTTGAAAGAAAATTATTTTAAAATTTACTATTAAATTTTGAAATTTGAAATGAATTTATGATTTAAATATTAAGGTAAAAATTTTAGAAATTTATAGAAAAAATTAGTAGGAATTTACCCTAGGGTTTCTAGGTTTTTCATGTGTAAATGAAGTAAGTCATGTTCACCAAATGTTGTAATAGCTTTGGAAATATTGGTGTATTATTTTTAATTTAGTTAAAGGGTCTAGATTGATAAATTAGTGAATAATATGAATTAAATAAGCTATTAATTTGTGAAATTTATTTATAACATGATCTTTTCGAAAAATAATAATAAGAGGGAGAAAATAAGACTTGGCTTAAAATATGTTGATTCAACTGAGATAGGGTCTGATATTCAGTGTGTGGGCTTGGGACACTATAAAAAACATGATTCTGACTTTTGGTTTTTGATTTAATAGAAGTTACAAAGTTGAATAGGAGTGACATTAACACTGTAATCCTTATCCACCATTGTTGTCCTAAGGATTTGACCTTTTTGGGTTTTGCTCGACAGGTCTATGTGATCCTGTCTTTGAACTTGTGAAGCCCTGATATCAGTAATGCTCCTTGTAGAGCTGTTTTTCTTCATTTTAATACCTATAATATACTTGAAAGAAAGTTTGTCAAATATGGAAAAAGGTTAGTGTGTGTAAGATTCACTAGATGTGATTTAAACCCTGTGTGTGGGCATGTTACCTACATACCAATATTCTAAAGAGGGATCAAGCTACATGTAGTTCTCCCTTTGAAAGTGTTTCATGTAATTTTGATATGAAAATGTAAGAAATGCTAGATTGGATGTGTTTGAGGATGGATAGGGACTAATGCAAAGATTTAGATGTGCTTAGGACTATACTGGATGGCTCTATGTAGAGAATAGGGAAGATTATCTGAGTGGTTTCACTTTTATTCTTACTTGATTGATAATATTTGCCAACCCTTTATAAATTATCTTTGAATGGGATTTTATAGGGATTTATTAATCATGGATTGAATTTTCTCACATTAGGTTGATAAGGAGAAGGATTGAGAATTGGAAGAAATTGACCATTAGGTCCAGAAATGATCTTGGACAATAGTGTTAAAAGAGGATGAGAGTGGCATTGGTGCTACTATCCTAGTTTGGCACTATTGTCTTAGGTAGATAGGATTGGGGGATGGATTGGTCATGAAAAGAGGCTATTATATCAACTAAGATCAAGTTTGGAAGGCTATAGATGACTAGGAATTATTGAAAACAAGCCTATGAGGGTCATGAGAACAAACAAGAGGGATCTATGGGTTGGGTGTCATTAGCCATGCTCAAGTTACCAATTTTTGCATTTTATATGACTACACATACCAATAATTTCAAAATTTTCACTATATCACAATTAAATTCTACCTAATTGAGGTGCATTTATCAAACTAATGAACTCATATGATTTTTAAAAGACAACATTCATAATAAATGAAATGATGTATTTGACCATAAAATATAGTGTTTCTTAAACTATAATAGTTATGATTGATCCATATGTATATTTGTAATTTGAAAACAAAACTGAGAGAAGAATAATTATAACCAATTTAAATACCATTCTGATCTGACTCAAACCAAATATCACCTTACCAATGTATACCAAATTAATCATTATAGATTGCTCAAGTTATCAAAATTGAAAGTATAATCCATAAATTGTTATGATAATCCACATTTATTGAGATCAAATTAGATATCTAAAAATATCATAGAAAATATATATGCTTCCAATTTTAAAACCACACAAAGTGATCCCATTCTAAATTGAAAATGTTGTATCATAATTTGAATAACCAACTGAGAAGTAAAATGACTAATCACAAACATTCATAGTGATAAATATATATGCACATTTTATTCATTTATCTATTATGCTTTTCAAAACCACTTAAAATATAAACATGAATTAATAAACCAATCATCATCAATTCATAATTGAAAATATGTATCCAAAATACTAATAATTGATATGGTCGCTGACATAGTTTTAAACTTTATGATTGAGTCATCTTTATGACAAAAAAGTATTAGTTTTAGAAAAAATGAGGGGGTATGAAAAATAGGCATAATAGATTATAACCTTATCTTGAGGAGTCATGTTTTTTGGTGTCATTAAATTTTAATAGGAGGAGTCATTGGGAGTTCATAGTTGAGTATATTTTAGGTTTTTATATAACCATTTCAGATATTCAACCTACAACACCTCTTTTAGAGTTCCACTTGATCTAAGGAGGAGATTAAAACATAAATAGGTTCACCCTGAGCTATGGATATCCTATCTATATACTCTTTTAGTTATTTACTTATTCTATTAGATGTTTCTTATTACTTTGTGAATACATATATGTGTATCCTTGTTTATGCCTTCTCCACACTAGATAATATAGTGTGGTTATAGTATTTCTTATATTTATATGAATCACTTTAGATTGACTAGACCCCCATTTAGTTGACCATGACATCTTCCCCCTCCTTTACAATTATTCTAACCCATCCTTAGTTTATTATATTAAATTAATTTATTGTATATCCATAATATATATTTATTAAGTTCTAGTGAGAGCTACATCCTTATGTCATAGCTTAGGCTTTGAAACCTTTCCTATCATAATTCACATTGTAGGTAACCCTTGGTTATATCTATAAAATTTGGAGGTCCTTACCAGATTATTCAAATATTTTAAGCTCTTTTTGGTTGACCTTATTTAAGCTCTAATATATTGATAGAAAGAGGATAGTTTTAGGTAGTACTAGCCTATGCATACATATTTTGATTTTGATCTATCACTATTAGATTTATGTTTCTTTATGTGTTTTTATTTTAGTCATTAGTCATAGTCAACTAGAAAAAGTCTATGGTCAACATACTTGAGTGGCCTATATTTATGTCCATTCATAGTAGTCCTACATATAAGTAGTTTCATATTTTGTTCCTAATATTGAGCATGTATATTCACATCTTTTCTCTTTTCCACTTAAATATATCTAAAATAGTCAAAATAAATATAAATTGGAGATAATACATTTCTTGTAAGTGTTCTCCAAAAAAAAATCCATATCTATAAATTTCCAAAATCATAATTGTTATATATTGTACATCTTTAGTGTTTTAATATATATCATGTTTTAGACCTATAATCACAAACACATTTTATGTTTTTATCAAAATAGGCTAAATATGTATATTATTTTCATTTATGCATGTAATTCATGGTATATGAGTGTGATGTAAGACATACAACTTACATATATACATATATATGTTGGACTTTTCTTTACCTAGTGTAGATACTGATACTAGGGGAATATTATTCCATAACTTTCACTATTATAGGTGAGATCATTATATGAAATTTATATCATGTTGAGCTACCTAGATTACTTATACATGTTTTGCTAGTTACTAATATATTACATAGTACCACATGGATATTCTATTATGTTATGATGTGACATTGATACATATGGATGGTGTAGGCTAATATAATTTATTATATACTCCATTGATGTTGTTTGTTATTTTACATGATAGGCTCATGTGTGCTTGTATTTTGTGTACATCCCTTAGCCTAGTTTGATGTGTCTTCATGATTTCTCTTCTTTGTGACATATTTATGTCCCTTGCATGTAGCCATTAGTTTGATGTGACATTTAGTGTCCCTTATTTGTGACATATTTATGCCCCTTGTGTGTCACACTTGGCCTTGTTTGATGTAACATATTTATCTCCCTTATTTGTGACATATTAATGTCTCTTTTGTGTGGTCTTGGATTTATGTGTTATACTAAAACTCGAGCTTGTTGTGCTTGTTGATATTACTGATATTAAGTGGTGTCATGATACATATCATGCACTATTACCACATAATTTCTTTTACTTCTAATATGTGCTTAATTAATGAATTTATATAGACATGAAACTTATATGGCCTACACCACATATGTTATATACATGCCTTGATTGACACATACATTAATATGGTAACATACTCTTCACATGTTTACATGGTATTACATGATGCTATATTTATACATGACATAATAAAATTAATTTTTATTTTGATATTATTGGTTTATATTACACATCCCTCATCTCAAATGGGAGGAATTACAGTAGGCTTGTCATAGAGACATAAGCCTCCATGACTAGAATATTAGACTAGAGTAAGGCTGTAATGGATTTATAATGGTTTAGATAATAGATGATTTAGTTACATGATGAATATTAACACATTGATACATATTATGGGGCATATGTCATGCATATTTTCTCACTTTAGAGATACTTAAATACTATTTATACATAATTAGGTGCATATTGTAGTCAATTAAAAAGTCAAAATTGGTAGCTTGAGTGTGGCTTATGACACCCAACCCATAGGTCTTTCTTGCATGCTCACATGACCCTTCTAAAAATATTTTTTCTTATTCCCAATCATCCTAAGCTTTCCAAATAGTCATTCCACCTCAGCCAAGTAGCATTTCTAAGGCCAATCCTATCCCCTCAAGTCTTGTACCTATAGGATATGAGTGCTCAACTTGGACTATAGCATCATACCCTAGGGTATCTTATTTTGATGCTCCTATCTAATTGCATTTTCAGCTCCAATGGTTATTTCCTTTCATTTCCTATCTTTCATCTTGTCAACCTAGCATGAATACATTAGACCCATGACCAATAGATCTATATAAAATCCCATTCAAATTTCATTTAGAGGAGGTTGGTAATAATTAAAAAATAAGAATAAATACAAGCAAAACCACTAAATAAAATTTCCCTATTCTCTACATATATCCATTTAATATAGCTACAAGCATATCCAAATCCTCACACCAGTCTATAACCACCTCAAGCACACCTAATTTAACATTTTTACATCTGTATTACACTATTGCACAAAGCACATTAAGTGGGAAAACTACATATGGCCTAATCCCTCTTTGGAGTATCGGTATGTAGACACCGTGCCCACATAAGGGGTGTGGATACACGTTTAATGCATCTTACACACACTAAACCCCCTTTATTTCTCAAATTTTTATCAAAGAACAATGAAATCAAGAGTTTGAATATTAAATAAGCTCTACAAGGAGTTCTATAGACTTTCAACAATCAAAATTTCATAATCAAGATCACATAGGGACAATGAACAAAAACCAAAAAACTCAGGTCTCTACAAGTAGTTTGAATAATAGTAGCAGAAGAAGACAACACTACCAGACTCTAAGGTGTCTTGTTTAAATAGTCTTATCCTTTCAAAAAATGAAAGCTAGATCCTAATTTATGATATTGTCCCAATCTTGTAAAAACCAATATCAGACCCTACAATAGTTTTTTAATTTATTTTAAGCCAAGTCTTATTTTCTCCATATTTATTGCTATTTCTAGAAAGGTTAAAAATAAAAATAAATTATATAAATCAGTGGTTAAATTATTGAAATATTATTTACTGATTTACTATTCCAGACCCTTAACTAAATTAGGAATAATACATCAATATTCTTCAAAAAAGTTCAATCATTTGGTGAACCTGACTTTGTTTGTACATAAAAACCCTAGAAACCCTAGGGAAAATTACTTCCTAATTTTTCAAGTTTTTTTTTTTTTTTTTACCTACATATTTAAATTAGAAATTCACATTAATTTTTAAAATTCCATAGTAATTTTTAAATTTTTTTTTCAAACCCTAGTTGAATCTATTAGGTCCATTTAAATAAAAAAAATTCCAATATATAATAATTTTTTACCTACATATTTAAATAAGAAATTCACATTAATTTTTAAAATTCCATAGTAATTTTAAAAAATCATTTTTTTTCAAACCCTAGTTGAATTTACTAGGTCCATTTAAATCAAAAAATTTCCAATGTTTTTTTATTTTTTACCTACATATTTAAATCAAATAATTCACCTTAATTTTTAAAAATTATTTAGTAATTATATATATATATATATATATATATCATTTTTTTCAAACCCTAGTTGCATATACTAGGTCCCTTTGTTTGCTTGAGGTATCACCATCAGATTCCACATAAAAACAAAAATGGATCTCACTTATTTACACATATTTCTTTCATTTATTACAAACAATAAGGAGACCATACTCGGTCCTATTATGTACATGAATGATGCAGTTTACCATATGTTAATACAAAGCTTCATTCTTTGTATTTCATGCTTACTTTTTAAAATATGGGATGATATTAAGAAATTTAGTGCTAAACATGTTAAGATACCTCTTGACTCACCTCTCTTGGAGCCTTTATCCCATATCGAGTCATGTTGCATGGTCCATTTTTCTCTTCACTAGGTCACTACCCATCGCCAAAGAGCATAGTTGACACCCTTTTTCCCTCCACTACCTCAACATGTCAATTATCTTTGATATCCTCCTGTAGCTACTACTAGTCCTATATAGATAGTAGATAATGCAATTAGAGTTGTTACTCGATGTGCTACCATGCCTCCCCCACCTAGTCAAGAACCCCATCACCCTCCTATTCCATTCCGTCCCCAATCCAACCCACATACATAGGTAGATCTGCATAAGTCATATGATATTTTTGATCTGTTGATAAACACACCAGCTAATATTTTCATGTTAGAACTAATTTAGAAAGCAAATGTGTTCAAAGACATTATTTATTAGGCGCTCACTCAAACTTATATGCCCAATGATTTATATCCCTCTTATTTTGCATTAGTGGTCAACACATTAAAAACTATAGAAAATTCTATTTCTTTTGATCATGAGTACATGCCTTCTCAAATAGTTATTGATAAAAATTTACCATTATTCATATAAGCTCAAGTCAAAACCAATGCAATTAAGAGAGTTCTAGTTGATAGTGGTTCTAGACTTAATATATGTAATATTACATTTTTATAGACCATGGGTGTAGTGATGGCATCTATGTAACATTCATATAATAACATTAGAGGGTTTTATGATATACCATGATATTCATTAGGCACCATTGATTTGGATATCATGGTAGGTCCTAAAACCCTCTCTACATAGTTCCAAGGCATGATAGGACTTTTTCATTATAGCCTTTTACTTAGATGATCTTGGATACATGTTATGGGGTTAGTTCCTTCCACTCTTTATTGATGTGTTAAGTTTATCCATGAAGGATACCTATACACATGCCCAATATATAACCAACCATTCAAATATTATAAAATTACAGAGTTATCTTTGACTATTTCACCAGATGGGACACTCATATCATAGTTTAGTCACCACCTCATCACATTTATCTTGACTAGATACATATATATGAGGTAAGAGAGACTAACACATCTCACACTCTTCCACCTATAGTTATTTTCTCAACCCTAGGTACTCAGCCAGTTATAGTAGTTTTAGTCATTCTAGTTACTCCATCAAATATAGATACTCTCAAAACACCACCATATTTAACTACTATAGTTGATGTGACTCCCATATTATATTTACCCCTTGTGGTAAATTTTAAGTTACCATATGTGCATGATGTTGATATAGATTCGTAGGCTACTTTAGATGATGATACAAAACCTACACTCACATATGACTATTTGTTTAGAGTACCAAGATGACTCTAGAGCCCTCATCAAACATATTTCATCACTCTTAGCATCTCAAACTACACTCTTAGGATATATTACACATTCACAGCCATGATAGATCACTTGGCACATATAGTTCACTTGGTTACCTCTATGGATATAGACTCAGTCATTTAGATTCAGGTAGGCAACACATAACATCAACCACAAATTATGCTACAAATGTTACTTGATCGTGGATTAATCACACTACCTATAGTATGACATAGATCTATTAGTAGATTATCATGGTAGGATGGTCACGTATTTTGTCTCTTTCACTGAATCATAGGCCATGACACTGACTAATATATAGCTTTACAACATAGATTGGATAAATTATAGGTTTAAGGTACTATTTAGATTACATTAACACTAGCACTATCTTCACCACTTCCACTGAAGCCATCTACTACTAGAGATAAATGTCCTAGAGGAGAATCAACATCTTCACCACTAAAACAAGCTTTAGTTCACCTTCAGTAGGATGAAACCATGTACATAGAGCTTATGATATATGATGATATTTATGATGATGATCTTAAGGCATTTGATGATGACCATTATCCCTTCCTCCATCTCCATCCCCAATGATCTCCATCCTTAGACCCTTTACCCCCTCTGGCCTAGTCTTTTACATCATTGTGTACATATTGCTTAATTTTAATTGATTGTACATGGTCTCTTTATGATTGGTTATATATTTATTATTCCAAAATACAAAAAAAAACATTCAAATATTAACAAATTCAAAAACATTTCAATTGTATGCATCATCCATGCTTTACATTTCTACTACCATGCTAGACTTACATTTTGTTATTCTATGTTATTGCTTGTCTATTTATCTACATTACCATGCTTCAATTTATCTTCTTTGAGTGTGTATAGTGACTTTCAAATCCTTTATTATTTCACTCTACCCATTGAGGGGGAATCCTATTTCATACATTCAAGACATATATCAATATATCTAACCACTGGGGGCATCTTCTACATGATTACACCATCCAAGTTATATCATTCTTACACCACACACTCTAGTTATCATGATGATGTACATTATTTAATAGCTTACATAGATTATTCTATCAACACTCACTAGTATATATCACTTTTTTAGTTCTTAGCATCTACATAATATTGTATTACATGTCTTGCATACTTTTACTTGCTTTGATTAGTTAGATGTGATTTTATTTCTAGTATTTACATACTTTAATTTCTTGCTTTGTGTATCTAAATTTGATTGCATTTTTTAGTTCTTGTTATATGTCTTGTGTGTGCCTTAGGACATTTACCAATGTACTTTACTTGTACTATTCTATGTGCTTATGGCCCTTATACCAGCCGTGCTTATTTTAATTGTATGTATATGTGACATTTAAACATGCCTTGTATGCTTGCTTCCTAGTTTGAGTGACATGTGCCCATGTCCCTTATTTGCTTGACCCCTTGGCCACTTTTGTATGCTTCATGTTTCTTACCTTGCATGTTTGTTTTCTTGTTAACTTTTCAATTGTTTGCAATTTTATGATCCACAACATGTATGTTTTATTAGATGCCATGATGGACATCATGCTCTATATCTCCTTGGAAACTACAACTAACAACTAATAACTAACAAATAACTAGACTTCTAATTCTAGTTCACTATATTGTGCATGTTATTACATTGTTATATCTATTTAGGCATACCCCTATTGATCTAATAATCTCCATTTCAAAATATGTTAGATATTGAGATATCTTTTCAATTATAATTGCTATATCATGTACTCCATAGCATACCACACTTGCAAGACTCTTTCTTCTGAGGGTAGTCAATATAGGGTATTCATTCCTACCCTCAAAAGAGGGGGAACAAATAGGGGTTTTATTACAGAGGTCAGAGCCTCTAATCAATAAAAATTAGTTTTTAGAACACCTAGAATAACAACTAGAGTTTAAACTAGGTAGAACATACCAGATAGATAGTGACAATTACATAACATGCTTCAAAATTAGCACATGACAAGAGTACCAAGTTTGGACTACAATTCCAGATAATAGAGTGTCATATTTTGGTACTCCTATCTAAATAACATAAAAACCAAATTTTATAGAAATAGATAGAAAGGTAAGACTAATTATAGTTTTATCAAAATTAACTCAATTCAAAATCAACAATTTCAATATAGTTTTTCTCAAATAATCTAGATATAGAGGCATCATGCATGACATGATGGCTCTTGATTCTAATTTTAGATGCAAAAATTGGTATAACTTCTAAAATAGAATTATGTTATAAACATCAGTGATTGGGGCCAAAGTGCATGACACATTTTATTTCTCATATTTATAGTTTATGGCATTACCTAAGTGTTATTAGTAATTGCATGCCTTATTCCATCTGTAGGCAATTGGCATCATTCATGAGTGTATTCCACATAAGTCTATTGCCTAGTTTTAGAGTGGCTCTCATACAATCTTAATCTCCACCTTATTATAAGTGGCCAAGAGTAGCCTCATTTCTAGCACACATTCAACTTATATAACACACATTATATAACATTCATTGGATTCAGGAGCCATCTCATACAACACACATTCAACCACAACCATCCAAAAACACTAAAACAAATTTCCTTATTCTCTACATACAACCATACAATATAGATACAAGTATATCCATGTCCTCACACCAGTCCTTAGCCACCTCAAGCACACCTAGTTTATCATTTTTTCATTTATATTACACTATTACAAAAAACATATTAAGTGGGAGAACTACATATGGCTTGATCCCTATTAAGAGTATTAGTATGTAGACAATGTGCCCACACAAAGGGTGTGAATACACGTTCAATGCATATTATACACACTAACCTCCCTTTCTTTCTCAAGTTATATCAAAGCATAATGAATTCAAGGGTTTAAAGATTAAATCAGCTCTACAAATAGTTTTTTATACTTTTACCAATCAAAATTTCATAGGTAGGTTCATATAAGAATAATGAACAAAACCCAAAAAACTTAGGTCTTTATGAGTAGTTTGGATAGCATCAACAGAAGTGGACAATAGTGCTAGACTCTAGGGTGTCCTATTTTGATGATCCTATCTATTTACAAAACACAAGCTATATCTTGATTTACGATATTGTCCCAATCCTTCACAACCAATATAAGACCCTACAATAGCCATTTCAATTCATTTTAAGCTAAGTCTTATTTTCTCCATATTTATTGTTATTTATAGAAAGGTTAAAAATACAAATACATTATACAAATTAGTGGTTAAATTATTTCAATATTATTTACTGATTTACTATTCTAGACCCTTAACTAAATTAGGAATAAGACACCAATATTCTCAAAAAAAGTTAAATCACATATGTATGTGCATATGTACATAGTTTATAGGAATATGAATTATAGGTTTACACATACACACACATTTGAAATATAGGTTTTTAGATTTAACATATATAAGCATAACATTCTATATTATTTAGTACATATTTAGGAGGCATGATATTAATTCATGCACATATACACACTTTTAGATTCATGCACATATACATACTTTTAGATTCATGAGGAATGATATTGGTTCATGCACATACAACAATTTTATTTATAGTAAATGATAAATGGTTGTAATTTCACTTCATATTTATTAAATATATAGTCATGTTTGGGGCATGATTCATTTTTCATTCTCTTTTGGTCTTGTATTTTATTCTGTAGTGAGTGAAATCAATAGAACTTAAACAAAACTATACAATAAAACATGTGGTCATCATGGGGGAATTAAAAAAATTTCATTCCGTTTTGATCATGCATATTTATTTTTCATTAAGTTAACTTGAATAAATTTGAGAGAACTAGAGTGAAAATGTACAATTGAATCTATAAACCATCTATAGTGGTTGATTCACTTTTTATTTTAGTGAACTAATCATATGCTTCCTAGTTTAATTCTTACATACATATTTGATTTAGTACATCACATAATTATCTACACATTTATGAGGGTTGGGACATGTATTTTCAACCTAAGGAACTACATATTTACACAAATTTTGGTCACACTCACTTAAACTCTCTGCCTGATGTAGCAAGGAAGCACAATCTTCATCAATGATTCAATAAGGAAGAATAATCTCTAACAAGTTACAAGGAAAACATGGTTTTTATCAACATAAAGGTGTACTCCTTCATTGTTCTTTAATTATCAAATTTCAAATTTTAGATTTCAAACTTTTAATCTATGGATATTGACTACTACATGTTTTTTGGATATTTTTCTATTGAGTAACCTACATAATTAGGGTTTCATACTAAATAAAATATGTGGTATACACACTCAAGCACATCTTATCCTTTTACTCTAATAATTCTATTACTAGAATAAAAGGGTGACATTTTAAGATACTGATTTTTTTTATTGAGTACTTGATAATGATAATCTTGACACACATTTAATACACATGACTTGATCACACAAATATGGTCATAATATACCATTATATCACACCTAAATGTTACCTACTAATTTTATCCATTCATTCTATTTTTACATACCTAAAAGAACCTCACTATCTATTTTAAACCTAATTAATATCTTGCATAAACATATAGAAACCTTGTACATTCTACCTATACATAGATGTTAACATCATGTTCGATATGTATTTCTAATTCATACTACGCTTATCTAGTCATTACAAACCATGTTTCATCAATGGATAATTTAAAAAAATCAAACATTTCCTTAGGGTCATCCCATCTTCCTATTATGTTGGTTGATTCATAAATCACCCAATTGTACTCATGTGTGTGTGTGTGTGTGTGTGTGTGTGTGTGTGTGTGTGTGTGTGTGTGTGTGTGTGTGTGTGTGTGTGTGTGTGTGTGTGTGTGTGTGTGAAGGCCTCTTTTAATAATGGAATTAATCTTATTTGGTACACATTTGTACACAATTTCACATTGATTAAATCTTCCCTATTCTCCCCAAATTGTGAATTTTTCCCTAGTGGTCACAATCTAAGTTTGAGGCATACTAGAACCAAGTCAAATCAAACATTTTCAATTATCAAATCCATATTAATAGCTTCATACATATTGAGAAGGATCAAAATTTAAAAATTGTATTATGTGGGATAACTACATGTGGCTTGATTTCCATCCTCATAATATATGATAAATAATAGATTTCAATCATAAAAAATGGGTGATTGGGTTAGTTCAGGCCACACTTTCCTATTTTTTTTAAGTTTTTAATCCTTATAAACACACATAGGGTTTAGAATTGAAGGATTATAATTTTTGGAGTTGCACACATAATCAAGGTTTTAAACACACACACACACACACACACACACACACACACACACACACACACACACACACACACACACACACACACACACACACACACACACACACACATTTTAGAGACAATATAAGGTGGTTGTATAATCATAGAACCTATTTTTATCAAGGGCAATTACTAACAAGAATCATTTAGTATTGATATTTAATATTAAACCATATCTGATAGAGTTGACCCTATGCAGATAGAAACATAGCTCTTAAACCACATACATCAGAAGTCTAGTTTACTCTATTTTCCACTACCAAAATTTAGTCAAAGTCATACAATCAACCATAAAATATAAGTACTCATCATTTTTTTACTTATTATAATTATCATATGCCACTTTTCAAATTGTTTTAATCAATTTAATTATTTTACATTCATATATATGCTTGAATGCCATATCTATTAATCTTAATTATTTTACTAGTTTCTATCCTATTAGGATTTTATCCAGTAAAATTAAGGAAAAAAACTATAAATCATGTATGAATAATTCGTCATTGTTAAATTAATATATTATAATCTCATGTTTATATAAGTTAATTTATGGAAATATTTTACGTGTATTTATGACCACACTTCTGAAACCATCTAAGATAAGAGCATTAAAAATCAGCGGATGATGTTTTGGAACTACCATATGAACATAATCTTTATTTTTTAAAAAAATTAGTAGATTTATTTAGAATAGGGCTGGTAAATACTTTTAAAATTTAATTTGGTTAAGAAACCAATTTTTTTGAAGTATTATTTTGTCCTTAAGCTTTTCTTTGGTTATTATTAATCAATTCTTGAATCTTATGCCTTAGTGAGATACATTTATTTTTAGTATGAGCTAAAGTGAATATGGATATTAATCCTTAGTGATAAACATTTATTTTTAGTAGTAAAATAATCTCTATTATAATCATAATGTTTGTTAACATTATAATTATTACATAGATGTTAGGTGAAACTCACCTTGTGGAAGTAAAGATATCATACTGCATTCAAGTAATTGTATAAGCAATTGGTGAGGACTCTCAACTAAATATGAAAAGTGTCTTCACTCTTGTGATGGAAGGATAATCTTATCATGTGTTTGAGTTACCACATTGACTATATTATTTCTCTCTTTCTTAGCTTGAAAATTACTATCATTAGCCTTAGATTTTAATTTTGTTTTACCTTGATATTTAGTTCCACTAGAAGTATGGGCACTAGTCATGCATTTAGGCATAAATTAATTTTAATATTGATCTCAAAGTTATTAAGTGTATGAAAAAATTTATTGAAATATTTATGTGTTGAAAATAACTTTAACTTTAATAATTTGAAGTGAACTTTTAGAGAATATACTTTGTAATTCCATATCAGGTAATTATTGAATCATCTTCATAAAAAAATGTTTCGAATTCAATCACATACTTAATAATAATATCATTAGGTCCTTCTTCAAGATATGTTGGTTGATAAAATTTTAACTTTTGATTAATGTTTAAATAAAAAAAAGGCTAATAATTTATTATCCAAAGAATTAAAGTGATGCATGGATCCAAATGATAGGGTATAAACCCAATTCAAGTTAAAATCCTTAGACTTATAAGAAATAGCATAGTAAATTATATATCATTTTACACAAAATCAAGACATGAAGCATAAAATTAATTGATATTATAAGAAAGATCACCCTTTCCATTGAATAATTAAGACTTAGGTGTTATAAAACTAGTAGGAAAAGAGTAGACAAAGACCTCATTAGAAAAACATTGAGTAATATAAAATGAGAATCAACCATATAATTTGATTTTTTAGATCCTTGGGAAGAATTTGATATTTTTGTTGCATCGCTTCCATGTTTTTGACAATTTATTAAAAGAGTATGAGTTGAAGAGTAGGAACTGGAATGGAATTGACATGCATGGAATATATGCCTTTTGTATGTGAGAAAGACCATGATGAAAATATTTAATTTGAAAAAAAGTATAGAATTAGGAGGCACAAAACAAGCATCAACACCAAGTCAAGAAGGAATAATCATAGTAATATGAGTAGAATAAATAGGTGGATAAATAATAGTATAAGTAAAATTATTAATAACTTTGTCATATAATATGAAAGGAGAACATCTCAGAGGTGAAATGGAACATTCAAAGGTTCATTATAAAATTAAAATTTTGTTCCTTATGATACATATTCCTTAACTAATTATCTTATTTTTTGCTTCTAAAAACATATATCATTATATCAATTTCTTGAGGGAATAACAAAAGATATGTTTTTAAATTCAGTTCTTTCATGTGCACTCATAACTTAAACATTTTTAGTGTTATTCTTCATAATGTTTCATTCAAAGAATTGACATCCATAGCATCTACAAATTCATCACTCACATTTTCTTTATTATTTACATGTGTATTAATAAAATGAGCATAAACCTTATTTACAATTGTCATTTAATTTTTCAAAATAACATAATTACCAATCAAAGTAATTTGAACAAAATAAATATTTATACTACTCAATATATCACTTCACCTATTAGGTGTCTCATATTTAACTTTCATAAATGGCATCAAAGTAACATATAAAACATGAAAGAAACTAGAGCTAATGATAAGACAATAAGAAATCAAAATCCTAAAGAAATCATATTTATGCTAATCAAAATTAGGTCCTATATGGGTTAAAATCATGAAACCCTAAGGCTGGATAATAAAAATGATAGATTTTAGCAAAATGTTTTCATATATGGGTTAAGATCATGAAACCCTAAGGTTGGATAATAAAAATGATAGATTTTAGAATTTTTTTTTCATGAAATAGTGTATAATGAATATTAAACTAAGTAAAATTACTTTAATCATAAAATAAGGGCATAATAGGGAAGATAAGAGATAAATTCATTAAATAAATACCTACCCTAGTGCCTAATGGGGTATATAATAAAATTACCTAAAAATATTTATGATTAACATAGGATTTATAATAACATGCTTGATAACTAACTCACTTGAACTCTGACAGAGGCTAAAAAATTCTAAAGAAAATGTGTAGAAATAGTGTAGTAGAGAATCTAGAAAGATGATTTTGATATGACAAATTGACTAGAATTAGACTATCCTAGAAGAGGTTGGCTATTATCAAACTAATTTGATAGTGATAGTCTATCTTGAAAGTGTAAATCATATTTCCATAGTGGTTTTATTGATTCAATCGACATGAAACTTTGAATCCATTCACATGTGAGAACTTGATAGGAAATTCTCCCAAATCAAAGAGTTGGTGCATAAAACTATCATAATGTCTTGTCCTTTGATCAAGACATAACTTATGCCATGAAGGCTTTCAAAGACAAAAAAATGGGGTTATTTTTATGGTCCTACATCACTAAGCCCCTAATTTTTGACATATTATCAACCAAAACTTGTGCATTTCAATAATAAAATATTTTTATATGATAATCCCATCCATTATACATATTATATGAGATGTAATATGCAACTATGCTGATTATATATGTTGTTTCATTAGTGCTTATTTTGGTGCAACTATAGTATTACCAATTTAATAGATATAAAATGCAATTAGGATCATAATGGAAGGAAATTATTCTAATTGGATGAAAATGTAATGTAATTTCATGACAATCCAAATTATAGTACAGTGCCTTTATACACACACACACATTTTTTAACCTTTTAAGGTTTTACATAAGTAATTCTTATGTTTGGTTAAAGGGCTAAGATTCTTAAATCAGATAAATGATATGCAATAATTAAGTACTAATTTTTTTAATAAGATTAGACTTTGTTTGAATTTTTATTAATAGAAATAGATATGGATAAATAGAGAATTAGATGAAAATTGACTATCATGGATGATTTGGGTTCTGAAAGTTGAGTACTAGGTAGTAGTCTATGTCATTAATAGGATTCTAGTGTTCATCTACTCACTAGATAGTAATACCCAATATGGATAGTAGCATATGTGCATGTGTATATATGTCCTATTATTACTTGACTAAAACTTGGAGCTCTATGTTGTACCTAAAAAACCTAATTTGATGTACAAACCCTAATCACCTTTCAAGTATGGTATAATCAATATTTTTTTGTGTATTATTAGGATGGACAAAACATCCTCAACACCTCATTATGCAGAGAGTTGCCTATATACCAATACTCCAAAGGGGGATCAAGTTTGATGTAGTTTTATAGCTTTGTGTTTGATGTATATGCAAATGAATACTAGAATGAGAGTGGCCTTTGATGCCTTGAATGTGCTTCAGATTTGAAATTCTTGAAAACTAGGCTTAGGGATGGTGTATATGGTATTATGTAAAAATTAAGGCATAATAGAGATAAAATAACTTGATTTTACACAACTTTGTCTTTGGTTTGAATAGCTTTTGCATCTATTTTCCATTTAGTGAATAGAGGTGGATTAGACTTGTATTTATAGGGTTGTGTTTCTTATGGAGATAATAAAATATCCTTAGGAAAACCTTAAGAAGTGAACACATTTGAAGATACATCCATTGGGAAGAGTTAGGGCTAAGGATAGTAGTGCCCAATTGGGGACACTAGCACCATGTGGCTGTAATGTCCCAAATGTGGTGCTAATGTTATTTTGGTAAAATTATGGAAATTTGGATTGGGGTCAGAGGTGATAGTTTAAGGACTATGTCTTGACTAGGTTTAGGTGAACAAGGTCTAATGAATGGATGGAAATGCAAGCCTAAGGCTCGAAAATAGGTTTATAGTAAGCCTAGGGATATGGTAACTAAAGAAACACTCTTAACATCTAATTACCAATTTTAGGTGATTATATTTCCCCTCATTTATTATAGTAATATAGAAAATTGAAATGACTAGTATAAATGAAAAATAAGCATACCTAGACTTACCTTAGAAGTAATAACCATGTAGCTATGTTTGAATGTGTGAATCTAGGGTTGTGTATATGAAACATGATCCAAAGTAATGTCCTACAATGAAACATGCAAAATTAAATCCTTACTAATGAGATAATCAAAAGAAAAATAATATGTTGAAGTGAAATACTAATTAAAGAGAGAGTAAAGGAAAAAATACACCTCATTAGGCACATGAACCAATGCATAAACCTAGTGACAACCTACATGTGTGAAAGTGAATAGTGATCATATCATTGAATAACTTTAACTAAGATGATAGATTTCTCAATACTCATATGGGTGGCTCAAGAGCTTAATCTAGTTTTGAATCCATCATTTCCCACCCCTGCTTGGTGGATCTTGATTTATGTGAATAACTTAGATAAGATTTTATGTGTGTCAAACCATCTCATGTAGGTGGTTCAAGTAGTCAATTATGACATGAATCCATCATTTCCTCATAGGTAAAGTATATGCATCTATAATTATACTAAACAAAGTTCTAAAATTATATACCTAAGTAATTTAACTATGTATTTAACTATGCAACCACTCAGGTTTATTAGGTAGCTTTGGGCCACTCAAGAATTCCAACCACTATATATGGAATAAGGCATGAATCTAGTGATAACTTGAAATGTTATAGTAAGTGTATATAGTGTAGAGAATGACATGGAGTTTTCCATTCCATTTGATCAACCTATCTAAAGCTGAGTATATGGAAACTATGTATTGTACACATGCCCCTAATCTAGTAAATGAGTTTACTGAATCTAAATCAAGTATGTAATATATGAATATGTGTACTAATTTGAATGTATGAGTGATCATGCTATGTATGATTCCACCAAATCTAAATAACTGGTATGAATCTGGATTGAAATGACTAAATCTGAGCTAAATCTAAACATAATTGTCAAACCTATGATTGTATCTATACATATATGTATTGTATCTAGTGTACTCGTCTAAATGATCTTAACTATCTTGAATATGGGGCTAGTGGATAGTAGTGCCCTATGGCACTAGTGTCCCAATCTGGGGCACTAATGACTACCTAGTTTGATCTCTATGTGGTCTAAACTAACTATTAAACCTTTATTCTATTTTGTGTCTACCTTGAGTATGATATTTATAACTAAGCCTGTGTACTAAAATATATATATGAAAAACAAAATATGAGCTTGATCTTTATGACAACCCCTATAAATACCCCCTATTTTGATGATAGTTGTGAAATATATCGAAGAACTATCCTCTAAATAAGTAGCTCTACAAAATGTGTTAGCTAGACCATGATATTCCAATATAATGTACCAATATAACATCAAAATGTAAATGTATTTGAGTAATAATATAAAATGTAAGATGTATGTTGTAATCTAGCATTAGACAAGGGTGTCAAGATAGATGTAAGAAATGTATAACATTATTAAAATCTAAGTACCTAAGGGGGATGGGTCATGATGTCCATCAAGGATCCTAAGTAGGATAGGTAAATGCATGAGGGATCTCATGACATTGAAAATTGGTGTGTATGTGTGTAATAATCAAATACAAGTGTCACGGTGTATAATCATACAAAGAAGCAAACATACAAGCACATGAGGAATGAAAGAAGTAGGCCAAGAGGATAGAGTACAAGGGACATGGGAACATGTCACTAAATATACAAATTAATACATACAAGGACATGTTCAAATGTTCACATACGTAAACAACAAGTAATTTTGGTGTAGAGCCATAAAAGGACATGTTCAAATTTTCACATATATAATCATGAAAGAGCACACACAAGGGACATGGGCACATGTACAAGGCATATAAATAGATAAGTGGTGTCAAATCCAAGGATAAATGACATATTCAAATTCCCTTGAAGATGTAAGAAGCATAGTAACACAATCAAGTATAATTTAGGAACTATAAATGAAAAGCATGCATAAATGTGTAATACAAATCTTTGTAAATGACAAG
>JARHVA010000857.1:4315000-4319238 GCA_037957365.1 Torreya grandis | reverse complement strand
GCTAAAATTATAGGAGTTTGAAGCTAGATTTTCAAATTTTGGATCTACATTGTAGCAGTCTAGAGCTCTATTTTAGGAGTCTAAAGCTAACATAAAACCTTGTAGGCTTGATGTTGCTACATTAATGACCTCTAACATTCCTCTTAAGTGCATAAAATGTCTTCCACCTTCTTGACTTCTACAATTTCTTCCTCTATTGTTTGATCATCTTCTCTGTCCTTTCACATTCACATTAGTCTTAAATGCTAGCTCATGGGTGTAGGTGGCTGACCTATTCATTGATTTTAAAGGAATCTAGTAGCTCATCTACCATAATTTGCCTCAAATCCTTTGACTCTTTAGTTACAACCATTATAGGTTCAAATTTGATTGAAAGGCTCCTTAACACATTCTCAATGATTATATGATCTTCAAGGATATCACCACATGTCTTCATTTGATTGACAATATTCATTGTCCTTATGAAGAAGTCATTGATATACTGATTTCTCCTTTATTTATAGGGTCTCAAAGTTCCTTATTAGAAGATGTAACTTGATAAGATTCACCTTGTCATTCCCTTGATAGGAATTTTGCAAAATATCCCATGCTTCTTTGGAATGGACAACTGCTACTATCCTAGGAAAGATTTAATCAACTAATGTCATTTGTATATAGATGAGTGCCTCAACATCCTTTCTCTTATTTTATTTCAGTATATTAATTTGTGCTTGGGTTAATACATTAAAGGTTACAAGGTTCACAACCTACTTACATCCACCTTCAACCAACTCTTATAGCTCTTGATAGTTGAAGATGGTCTTCATTTTGATGTTCCATACATCATAGCTCTTTCCATAAAATGTAGGGTGATGCTACCATAAACTAGAATTGCCTATTGCCATGTCTAAATAGGCTTATAACCTATGGGATCTAATACTAGTTATTGGTAAAAAATATAGAATAATGTAGGCCCATGTGGGCATTAAGGTAAACAACATAGTAATAAAACAAAAGACTAAAACAGGGGATGGGCAGAGATGCTCTCTCTCTCTCTCTCTCTCTCTCTCCTCTCTCTCTCTCTCTCTCCTCTCTCTCTCTCTCTCATCTCTCTCTCTCTCTCTCTCTCTCTCTCTCTCTCTCTCTCTCCTCTCTCTCTCTCTCTCCTCTCTCTCTCTCTCTCTCTCTCTCTCTCTCTCTCTCTCTCAAATAAAATCACTCCAGAATCATGTATCAATCCATCCAAAATCATGTAATAAAATCACTAACACGAGTACCATAAAGTCCATACTTCAATTTTTTTATTTGTTATTTTCTACATTGTCTATTTTTGAATAAGTGGAAAATAAACATTTAAAGTATTAAAATATATCAATGTGATTTTAAAAATTTTATCATATTTAAGTTTTTATGTTGTTTATTTTTAATGTAAATGGAAAATAAATATTTGAAGCATAAAAAATATACGAATTTGATTTTGAAAATTTTTTATTGAAAATTAGTTTTTTAAGGTTTTTGTTGTCTATTTTAATGTAAATAGAAAATAAACATTTGAAACACTAAAATTTCTCAATTTATTTTTGAGAGTTTTTACTAAAAAATACAATTTAAAGGTTTAGAATTCTATATTTTAAGGTTTAGAATAAAATCAATATATTATTTTAAAATATGACATTACAAATATACATATATGTAGATATATAATTATGCACATGTATATATATGCATATGTATGTATATATACATATATACATCAATGTGTGTGTGTACGCATGTGTGTATGTGTATATGCATATGTACATATAAATGTACAGATACACATACACACATATACATGTGTGCGTGTGTGTGTGGGGCCACCATTATATTTATTCTATAATTATAGTGATCACCAAAAAACTATGCAACCATTAATTTTTAGTGAATAAAATATTTCTCTTGTTCGTGGAGTTTTAAAGGAATTAAGAATGTTTTAAAGACCAACAAGTCAACAGACTCACACACATCAATAATATCACCAAATATAAGGGCATTACGTTTGAGCCAATGTACTATAGTCAATCTTTATGGATTTACGAGGCTAAAATTTACCCAAATTAAATTTTTGATTGAAAAAATTGAGTAATTAGTTTAATCAGTAATGAGATTGTGGGAACCTAAACCGAAATCATAACATTTTGTTATAAATAGTTTAATAAGACTTAAAAAATTTATAATTTACATCCCTAATTTAGACAATCTAGTAATTGGTTCAATAAAAAAATATAGTTGTAGCCAATTGAGCCCCAAGTCACATTGTATAGTCTCTATTAGGTTCATGTGGCTCAAATTAGACAAAATTATATTCTTGATTGAACCAATTGAATAATTTATTTAATCAATGATGAAATCAAGGCTAATTGAGCCCTAAATAATACTATATACTCATAATTGGGTTCATGAGGCTCAAATTCACTCAAATTAAATCTTTGATTGAATCTATCAAGTAATTACTTCAAAAAATGATGAGGTTGGGGCTGTAGACACATCATTTTAACCACATCTATGTCTAAACTATAATGACTTAAATGACTTTACTCAATCACACATAAATTTGATCAAAAATCATTATTTAACCCAATTTACCAGAACAACTACTATTTTAGCTAAAAATCACAATGACACAACCCTACTTAGGGTAATGAATCATATTGTAACAATAATATCATCTATCCCATCCTCAAATTAATTCATCATTTTGTAAGTGTCTTCATAAAAGAATTAAATGAATACTTGATTGAAAAATAAAGATTTTAAAATCCCACCATTAATGGAGAATCTTACACACACCATATATGTAATCATGAATTTGAGGATCTATTCTCCACTCTCCATTTAGATATGAAATGGAAGGTTCACAATCATTCTATAATATATAAATTAAATGTCCATCCTCCATTATAGACAAGATTCTTCATAAAATATTACTCTATTGAATTATACAAGGATATTCGATCATTTTCATGCAAAGCCAAATCCAAAATCAAGTGTAGACATGGAGAGATTCTACCCACGCATGGAATCAAGTGTTGTTGAATATTTATACACTTACAAGGAAAGTTCAAACTCTTTAGACTAGTTCACAAACAAATCTCTAAATAATGTATAAGTATGGTCTTTTATCTTCTAATTTTTATTTCTTGCTTATTTTCGACATAGCTCAACCGAGGAATTAGGCTTAAGATTCTAGTTTTCTAAGTTTTATTTTTTATTTCATTTACTAATAAATTGATTAAACTCTTTCAAATTCCTAATATACATAATGGCATGACTGGCGGGACATGAGGGATTCAACACACCCCACATATTCTTTTAGACCACTATAATTCTTCTAATTACAAGAATTAACCTAGTAACTAGTTTAACTCACCTCTTTTTTTTCAAAAATTTTATGAATCTTGTTCCAAGTATAAACATCAAATTTGACCTACTAAATAGTGATTTTTCTCTAAAAAATAATGAATTCAACCTACTAATCGGTGAATTTACCCTCTTATATTTTTTTATCTATTCTATGTGTAGATTTTGGAGTTGGTGAAATTAATCAAGAATTGATGAATTTAACCTAAAAGTAGTGAATTTGACTTACTAATTGGTGAAATCACCATTCTAAAAATTTTATCTGTTCTATGTATAGGTTTTGGAATTTTTGAAATTGCTACAAAATTAGTGTATTTGACATACCAATCAATGAATTTGACCATTTAATCAGTAAAATCACCCTTTTATACTTTGTTTGTTTTGTGTGGAGGTTCTGAAATTGGTTAAATTACTTTGTAATCAATGAATTTAACCTACCGAATAGTGAATTTGACATGCTAATTGATGAATTTTCCCTTTATGCTTTCTTTGTTTTTTTTGTGCAGGTTTTAGAATTAGCTAAATTTTTATGAAATTGATGAAATGGATCTATAATTTGTGACTTTGACCTGCTAATTGGTGAATTCTCCCTTTATCAATTTTTTATTTATTTTTAAAATAGTAAAATTATTATGTAAATAATGAAATTGATCTGTAATTAGCAAAATTGATCATGCCTACATATTGGTGAACTCACCTTGCTGACAAAAACTTGAGACCTTAAGAAGCAAAATTTATTTCTCATCTTAAACTCTTGATCATTTATGTTGTATGACATTTAGTGAAATGTGTGTTCTAAATTATAAAGTAAAGCAATTTCTTTTGATGCACATCTCAATTTAGGATTAAAATGAATACAC
>JARHVA010000857.1:4287500-4307500 GCA_037957365.1 Torreya grandis | reverse complement strand
ACATAAGAATTAGTTTTAAGATTCTAGTTTTCCAAGTTTTGTTTTTTATTTCATTCACTAATAAATTGATTAAACTCTTTTGGATTCATAATCTACATAATGGCATGACCAATGGGATACGAAGGATTTAACACATGCCACAAGTTCTTTTAGGCCATTAGAATTCTTCTAATTACTAGAATTAACATAGTAACCAGTTTAATTACCTCTTTTTATTCAAAAAGTTTAAAAACTTTGTTCCCGATATAAACATCAAATTTGACAACTAAACAATTATTTTTCTCTAAAAATAATTAATTTTACCTATTAATTGGTGAATCTACCCTTTTATAATTTTTATCTATTCTATGTGTAGATTCTAGAATTGGTGAAATTGATCTAGAATTGAACAATTTAACCTGAAAGTAATGAATTTGACCTGCTATTTGGTGAATTCACCATTTTATAATTTTTTTCTATTATGTGTATAGGTTTTGGAATTGGTGAAATTGCTCTAAAATCAATGTATTTGACATACCAATCAATGAATTTGACCTCCAAATCGGTAAATTTGCCCTTTTATATTTTGTTTGTTTTGTATATAGGTTATAAAATTGGTCAAATTACTTTATAGTAAATAAATTTAACCTACCAAATAGTGAATATGACATGCTAATCAGTAATTTTCCCTTTATGCTTTCTATCTTTTATGTGTGCAGGTTTTAGAATTAGCAAAATTGTTATGGAATCGGTGAAATGGCTCTATAATTAGCAAATTTGAATTGCTAATCAATGAATTTTCCCTTTGTCACTTTTATTTTATTTGTTATTAAAATGGTGAAATTATTAAGTAAATAGTGAAATTGATCTGTAATTGTCAAAATTCATCATGCTTACATATTGGTGAACTCGCCTTGCTGACAAAAACTTGAGACATGAAGAAGCTAAATTTATTTGTCTTTTTAAACTTTTGATCATTTGTGTTATAGGAACTTTAGTGAAAAGTGTGTTCTAAATTCTAAATAAAATATATTTTTTAAAATCCACATCTCGATTTAGGCTTAAAATAAGCATACATTCACATTTAGGTTATAAGGAAAACTTGTTTATTTTTAAAATTTATTTGATTTCATACAAGATTTTATTTCTTGCTTGAGTGTTTTGAGGGGTTATTTTATGTGTATTCTCTCTCATTTTGGGTGACCCAAAAATGCAAAGTTCTTATTTGCATTTTACTATCTTTTTTATTTTTGACCATGTGCGGTGGAATTTATTTCCTTGTCGCATGTCCTAGGGGTGTATTGACTAGTAAGTCACATCCTAACATCTTACCAATCTTGTTATCTGATGAGATATAAAAATTGAAATTATGTTAGTAGCATCTTATCTAAAAAATCCTTCAGAGCTAGATTTATATGATATCACTTCACTGAAACCCTTATAGTTGAAGTGGTTATCAAAGGACTAGACCCTTTAGCGAATGGCCCACTAAATATCAACGTCCAATTAATGGATAATTTTGTGTCCATATATTGAAAATAATATTGGGACCATCAAGAAAGTCAACTAAAAACTTTTAAAAACTTCTTTTACCACAAAGCATCCATTGATGCAGGAGTACAAAAGTAACAACCCTTGAATATTGACTTACTCATACAAATCTTGAGAGAGAAGGGTAAGATTAAAACACTATCGATAATTTAAAAAAATTATTTAATGAATCTTAAATTTTATAAATCCTTTCTCAAGGAAAGTATATTTAAGGTTTGAATGGATGTGATGTAAATCCATGTCAGTTATTATAATTAACTTGTAATATTTATGTATTGTTACTTGATTATTGTTTTTAAATATTGTTTATACTTGAAACTGAATTAAACAAGTCCAAGTCCTAACCATTTTTATACCCACAAAACATTGTGTTACTCTAACAAAATTATAGGTCAAATAAAATTAACATGTCAAACATGCTCCAAATACCTACTTTTCTTGTTCAAATCATCCTATTAGGCTTCATAATTTAATCTAAATCCTTATCTTAATCCTAATTTCTAAGTTCAAACCAATTTGAGACCAAACTTCCAAAATATTATCCAAATTATTCCATTAAGTCACCCACTTTGCTCCAAACCTAATTATAATTTCAAATCTATGTTATGATTCTAATTAGTCTTGTTTTCAAAGTCAAACCAATTCTAATTCGAAAATTACATTCCAAATTATAATTGTAGTCAAATTGTGCCAAATTCTAATTTTAGTGAAACTATTCCAAAGTCAACCAAAATAAGTTATCTTCTAAAATCCAAAGTTCAACTTCATTTAAGGTTGACAAATAGGTCAACCCCCATCATAAGTAAAATTTCTAAGTTTATTTCAAAATTGATTTGATATTGTACAAAACCACCTTTTGATTCAAGGCTTGATGCATTTTAGAGTTCCAAAGGTCTAAGTCAAAATTCTAATATCTAAGACTTTAAATTATAGAAAGTTCTATTTTAAAATTCTAAACATTAAACATTTGTACTTGAAATCATTGTGCCTAAATCTTGCATGCTCCCTTTAGGAAGCACATTTGATTCATGTTAGCATTGATTATTTAAACCTTTTACATTGGCATACCTCTTATTGGTGTATTCTAATTTGATATTTACCTTAACACAGGTTGAACATGTTAACTCAAACAAATACCCAAGTGGTATCATAAGTGAGGTCATATACCAATTCAGAACAATGTCCAAGGTATCTAAGCCCTTTTCAAGATGAAGATCAGAAAACTAAACATGACTAAGTACACATGTAGTTGGGCTATCTATAACCCCTCCATTGATGATGAAGTATTTTACAACCCATATCGTTATGATCAGTATGTAGAGGACGAGGAATATCAATAATACCCTACTTTCATGCCATCTAATACATAAATTGAATAACATAACCCAAACCTTCAAATCATACCATCTAGTACTAAACAAGGGCAATACCAACCTTATATTCCAAATGTACAATTTGATATAGAACATAGGCCTAATATAGTATACCTTGTAAATGCACCATCTAATAATGAATACAAACAAGATCAGTATTCAAGATAACTCTCCAATAAAAAAAAATAACATCTTGATATATTATTAGAAATGGGGGAAAATTTTCCTTCTACATTTCCATGATAGGATTTACATTATTTGATTAGAATACCCAGATAAACACCTCTTACATTATTATGCAATCAAGAAAATTCGAACCAAAAACAAACTATTATACCAACTTCCAATCAAGCTCCTATCATGTCAAACAAGGGGAAAGATCAACTCATTGATCAATATTCTCAAATCCATTTTTTTTGCCTCTTAAATAAAATAAACTAAATAATTTTTAGCTACTCTGGTTAGTTTCCTCAATATGTTGGCTATTCAAAATCCATCGCTAATAGAGTTAAATCATTAGAATTCATAATTATTGGATTTGTTCGCTTATCCCATATATAATCCCAATCCATTTATCAACAAAATACTAGCTAAATATTTGTTTCGCATAGATATATCTGAAAATAATCTAATAGCTAATCATTATTTGATTCCCCTCATGGATTATTTCTAGTATATGGTGGATAAATTTCAAAAAAATTACCCAAATACAAATTGAGTTCCTTGTACAACAGAAAAAAATATTCCTCTAAATTTCAAATAAAACACGTCTCCCAACATTCTAGGTGTTTCATAAAAACACATTACGACCATGAATAGTCCACAATAGCAGGTTGTAAGTAATAACCAACCACTTTAATAAGTGGTGACTAATAGTCTAAAACAACAATTTACAAGTAAAAATTCACCAATTTACAAAATATCGACTATATACTCAACAAACATTTTCTGATCAACAACATATCCCACTTAAAAAATAACAGGTTCTACCTATGTGAAATATTCAAAAGAATTAACATTAGATTCCCCTCCAATCTCAATAATTTTCATTCAATACCCAACATACCATTCCTATGCTCCGGCCTTGATTCTCTTTTAATCAACACCACACTCAGTAGCAAATGCCTTACCAACAACAAATCCAATATCAGTACTACAACACTAACCAAAGAGTCAATATTATTTGTATCACCAATTGTATATAAATTACTCAATATTATATACCACCTATTTATTCAAGGAAAAATATTATACCTTCAAATAGCCAACAAAATTTATGCATGTCCTCTCACTCTCGTCCCATGTTTTAGGATTTGCATGAGGTTAAAGTTGTAGTTTCAACTTTTAGCCATTCAGGTAGTAACTCAAAATAAAAAATTAAAATTAGATGAAATATATTCCTATCCCTTTGCTATGAGCTATCTTCATATACCTTATTTGTATCATTTTGAGATGCCCACATTTGAAAAATACAAAGGGAAAGTTGATCCTAAGGAACATATAAAAGATTTATTCATTGTATGCCAAGAGGTTCTGTATAGCAATATCTACCTACCTCACTTGTTTTCCTACAATTTAGCTATGAATGATTTAAAATGGTTCTTTGGTTTACCTAAGAATTATATTGATAATTTTGATGACTTGTCAAAGATATTCATGCAACACTTCTCTTTTAAAATAGTAAATGATTCAACTATGATTGATGTGTGTCAATATAAATAATGGGGAGGATAAATATATGCTATCTATTTATAATGGTGTAACTCATTAAACAACATAATCCCACCTAATCTCCACAACAAGTAGTGGGACGTAATGTTCACTCCCAATCTATAGTTTGATGTATCTCATTTACTCAAGATTCTTTATGCTAATATATTTGAATAAGTTATTTACAATATAATATAGATTGATAAATCCCTCATTGACAAAGGAAAAATTAAGATTTACTTTCAAAACCAAGTTTAGAACAAGTTCAGACACAAGTTCTTGTGTAAGCACCAACAAGTACATTGGAAAATCATAAACCATTCAACGAGAACAAAACTACTATAAGAGATGGGATAACTAAATCCTAACATATGCAAATGGTGAAACCACCACCTATTCAAGTTAACCCACATACTCAACCTTTTTCTCTGAAAATATATCCTCTAAGAAGATCTTATTGAGCATATTGAGATGGTTTTCCAAAAGCCAGTTGTCATTAACATGATCATTTGGCCAGTGCCAAAACCATTTCTAAAAAACCAATGTAAACCTGACAAGTATAATGATAATGAATTATTTTATTGCCATCGACTTATTGGATATTTGATTCACATATGTGTACAACTTCACCATCTCATATAAGATATGTTTGATAGTGGTGAAATAACATTCGATAATGTGGACATGGCATCTAATCAGGATGTTGGTATCTATTAAAATGCTCTTATTTAGAATAATGCCAATAATATTTAGAAATATTAGGATTAACCCTATATCTATAATATTATAGGTCACATCATTATTGGACATATATCTACCATTAGGATCAACCTTGAGCCAATTACCAATAGTACCTGATGGCCTTCATCATCCATTTTAGGATCTCCACCCCTATTTTCTAATAATCCTCCTTTTGTTCTTAATGGCCAAAATGCTAATCAACAATTAAGAGTTACCATTTCATTCCTTAACTCTTATTCTTCTAATTATAGTATCCTTCCACTAACTTGAGTTTGTGCAATCACAAATCAATGCTCAAAGGTTACCAATCATGGTCCTACAACTTTTTCCTCCAAAAATCCCATTTAAGGTCCACCTCAAAAGACCAAACCAATTTATCCTATTAATGACAAATCTTTTGATATTATGGAACGAGTGCAAAAGATAACATCAGAAATTTATATTTTAGATCTTCTACATAAAAAATCATGCACAAGAACATATTGAATGAGATTTGGAGTCAATCTAAGATCCCAAGTGACATTGCACCTAATAAATCCCAAATGCTTGTGAGTTATTTGGTCGTACACCAACAACTCACTTTTTTTCAAACTGATATGTCATCACTTAAACCTTTTCATAATATCTCACTTCACATAGAAGCAATAATTTCCTAGCATAAAGTTAAATGAGGCCTCATATACAATGGTGCAGTGCTAAAAATTATAACTTTAAAGATGCTCAAACACTTTGGAGACACAATAGTATATATTTAGCCAAATACCATTGTTTTTTGCTTTTGATCATCTCTTAAGGACTTATTTTTACATCATTCACTATAGGACAATAATATAGATCATGTTTCCCATATACAGACAAAGATTCAGATATTTAGAATTAGTTAGATGGGCTTCTCTTCCAATGTAAGTCTAGGTAGGATTTCTTCCCTTTATACTAGTCATTTTTATTTGCTTCATCACTAACATAAATGCAGAAAATATAATCACCTAAAAGTGGTAATTGGATGCTAAGAGTGTCTCTTGAGTAACCTATCCCTAGGTTAGCCATAAAACTATCCTTGAGCATTAAACATACTTTTATAGTCATTATACACTTGACAATCACCTATAGCCAGTTAAAACACATTCCTAGAACTATAATCCTAGAACCCAATCCAATTTTCTCAGCATTCTATAAATTGGAGATTAGTGACATATTTGGGATACTACAACATATGGCACTAGTGTCCCAAACTGGGTGCTACTATCCTTAGTCCTAGCTCTTTTTAATGGATACTTTCTAAAATGTGTGCCCCTCTTAAGGTTATCTTAAACTAATTTTCTTATCTACATAAGCAACATAACCCTAGAAATATAATTCTAATTAGTCTTTGTTCACTAGTTGAAAAAAAGATGCAAAACACTATTCAAACCAAACACAAAACTAAGAAAAATCATGGTATTTGATCCCTATTATACCCTAATTCTACAAACTACCATCTACAATATCCCTAAGCCTAATTTTAATGAATTTCTAAACTTTAGAACATTCAAGGCATTCAAGCCCATTCTCATTCTATCATTCAGTTGCACTTGAGGTGGGAGAAATACATCAGGCTTGATATATCTTCATAGTATTGGTATGTAGGAAACTCACTACATAGTGGGGTATTGAGCATGTCCAGTCCATCCTACTAACACCCATAAAATTATTCCTCATGTCATAATTGTAAGGAGGATTAGAATTTATGCATTAAATCCATATTTTAAGCACAACACAGAGCTCCATGTTTTGTGCATGTAGGAACATGATATATAGACATAGGCATAGGTTCTCCTAGAAAATAGGAAGAGTCCCATAAAGGGGACATTAGTACCACATTGAGGAGATTACACATAGATGTCACTAATACCCATAATATGCACTATTATCTAGTGAGTAGATGAAAACCATAATATTGTTAATGACATAGATAACTATCTAGATCTTAAATTTTAGAACTCAAATCATTCATGACAACCAATTTTTAGATAAGTCTATATTTATACCTATTTACTGCTTTATTATAAACTCAAACAAGTTCAAAGGGTATAAAAATTAGTACTTAATTATTTTTTATATATTTAACTTATTTAGCCATCTCATCCCTTTAATATAAACATAATATTTTTAGTCTAAAACCCTAAAATATTAAATCACTCTCACCCTAATTACAACTCTAGATATGAATCCTTCACACCTTGATTATGTACACAGTTATATTTACTTATTTATATACTTTTAACACTTTATGTAGTGTAGTTATAGATGTATTTACTTCACATAGGTGGTCAATGAAGGAGTTGATTTCTTGAGCCACATACATGAGAGGATTAGACACACTTATAGTCTTATCCAAGCTATTTACAAAGATCATGATCCACCAAGCAAGGGTGGGCAATGATGGTGTCAAAACTAAATTGAGTTTTTGAACCCCCCATATGAGGATTGAGAAAGCTATCATCTCAATCTAAGCTATTCAATTATATGATCACTATGCACACTCATACACATAGGTTGTCACCAGGTTCATGTATTGGTTCACATACCGAACAAGGTGTATTCCTTCCGTTCTCTCTCTTTACTCAACATTACTCAGTTACTTCATTTCAATTGAAGGACATTGATTTGGATCATGTTTCACATACACATGCATAGATTCACATATTCAAACTCATATACATAGGCTTCACTTCCAAGTTAAGTATAAGTATGCTTATTTTTCATTTATACTTGTCATTTTGCTTTGTTACATCACTAACATAAATTCAGGGGAGGGGGAAAATCTAATCACCTAAAAGTGGTAATTGGATGATAACTGTGTCACTTGAGTTAACCCATCGCTAGGATAGCCATAGACCTATCCATGAGAATTAGAATTACTTTTCAAGTCATTCATTAGACCAAAATCACCTACAACTAGTCAAAATACAATCCCAAAATTGTCATATCAGATACCAATCCAAATTGCTTAGTGGTTTATAAATAGGACATTAGCATCACATTTGGGACACTATAACCTAATGGCACTAGTGTTCCCAATTGGGCACCACTATCCTTAGCCCTAGTTCTTCCCAACAGATAATTTTTCAAATGTGTACCCCTCCTATGTTTAGCCTAAGCACATTTTCTTGTCCATAAAAGTAATAGAACCCTATAAAGACATGTCTGATCTAGCTCTATTCACTAGATGTAAAATATATGCAAAAGGTATTCAATCAAAAGACAAAGTTAAGAAATTTCATTGTATTTCATCCTTATTCTACCCTAGTTATACATACTACCATCTACAAGAACCTTAGACCTAGAGATTAAAGATTTTAAACCTCAAACACATTTAAGGCATCCAAATCCACTCTCATTATATCATTTACTTGCATTTGTATCAGGTATTAGGTGTGAGAACTACATCGGGCTTGATCCCTCTTCAGAGTATTGGTATGTAGGCAACTCTTGACACATCAAGGTGTTGAGGATGTCCATTCCATGTTAATTACACACACAAAATTATTGATCATGTCATACTTGTAAGGAGGACTAATGATTTCACATTAAATTAGGTTTTTAAGGCACAACACATAGTCCTAGGTATCATGTACATAAGAACAAGACATACAAACACAAGTGTAGGTGATATCTAAAAATAGGAATAGTCCCATAAGAGTCACATTAGCATCACATCGAGGACACCACACATAAATGGTGATACTATCTATACTAGGAACTACTATCTAGTGAGCAAATGAACACTAGAATCCTATTGATGACATAGATAACTACCTAGATCTCAACTTTCAGAACCCATATCATCCATGACAATTAGTTTTCAAAAAAATATCTATTTATGTATATTTATTGATAGTATTAAAAATTCAAATAATTTCAAAGGTCATAATAAATAAGTACTTAATTATTACATTTTATTTGACTGGTTTAGCATCTCAACTCTTTAATCTAAACATAGGACTTTTATTATAAAACCTTAAAAGGTTAAATCAAGATGTATGATATGAGCATGAATCTTCCTTATTTGTAATTAGGATCAATTATAGAAATATTTCATGACGTTTTTAGGTCCCATGACATATCAAGTACTCACCCACACATTTGTTAATTTTAATCTAATGACAAATGTTACACGTTGTAACACATTGAAATTTGTTTCAATTAAGTTATGAATAAAAATATAATAGTTTTATAATTTATTTGTCATTAAAAATTATGTAATAAATACCACTAAATCTAAGAACTAATCCCTCAATAAAACTTTGAGATGTGTGTTAAACATATAACTTAGAGATATTTAAAACATCTATATGGGGATATTGTTATTTCTATCTTATTTACTGACGAGTGTGGTAAGGAGAGCCTAGACCATTTACACCCTATGACAGATTTTGTTGTGTCAGCTTCAATAGGGGAAAATAGAGTGTGATTCAAACCTCTATATTACACAAATCCTAAAGAGCACAAAATGATTTAGAACAAGCTTCAATAAGGCCGGTTGACTCCTTTTATTGAGATATTGTATAGTTATGATCTAAGCGTATATTTAGATTTTGCAAAGGAATGAAATTAGAGTTTAGTGGGGATGAAGGGTTTCACTTTAGAAAAATTCAAAAATCAAATTTATATGGCAGTGAGGATGCCCACAAATGGTGTGAAGACATTTAAACATAGAATTTGGAAGAAGAATCTATTTCATAACTTATTTAAACTTGAAGAGTAAATTTACCAAATTGAAGCAAGTTATCTTTGTATGGGCCTACATAATATTTTGGGAATTTTTTATAATATTTCATGAAGTAATCAAATATTGAAGTTAAGTATATGGTCAATTATTCTAACCATTTTTTTTTGTTAAACATTTCAGATGTCATTTAAGGATCAACTTGCCTTTCTTTCTATTCATGTCTTTATAGAGTTTCATCATGAACTATCAGGAGGAAAATAGTGACTATTTTCTTCATCAAGGTCTCATTTTCCTACTATTTAAGTCTTGAATCCTAACCATTAAATTAACCATGGTGAATGATTTGAACAAACAATGGAATTTTGAGGGCTTGGTTTCAACTGAGAGTTCAAAGGATAGTGTTGATGATGAAGAAGATGATGTTGAAGAAACACTTACTTAAATTTTAGAAAATATAAAATTAAAGTAAATAAAATTGGAGTTTTGGTAAAAGAGAAAGGTATCAAAGAAGGAAGGACCAAGAATCCAACATTGAGACAGAAGGATATGACCCCTAATAAGAAAGATATTATCAAGAAGAAGCAAAGCTATCCAAGGACCAAAATGATTGACATTTCATAAGTGGAGGATTCCCCCATTGACATAGTGAGAAAATTTGAGAAAACTACACTACTCCATCTCAACCTTCTTAATTAACTAGTCAGATATTTTTAAAAAAATCCAACAAACCTATCGAGGAGTTCCAGATAAAGATGGAAGAATAGGCCAGAGAATTCAACAAAGCCTTCTTGCATTTCAAACATGTCATTAACTAGATGAAGAGATTTCTAGGCATTCCTATAACTTATAGAAGGTTGACGAGGAAGGGAGAAGAATTAAGCATAAGGAGAAGCAAAAGACCAAGGATGTTAAGATCAATTCTAGAGCAACCAAGAAAGAAGTTAGTGATTAAATATTTGTTGAGAATTATCTAGATGGTCTAAACAAATGTAATAGGGGAAAAAGAAGATGACTAAATAAAAAACCCCAAGAAATCAATATGACATTTTGGATACCATGGTTTGGGCACTCACACAAGAAATGGAAGCTGCCATCTTCCTAGAGGAGATGGTTGATCTCTAAGGTTGATATTTTGATATATGATTGTTTAAGGTTGGGGTTTTCTCTTTACATTTTATTGATGTAATGTGCCCCCTTTAATCCATTTTTTAAAGGCCTTTTTGATGTATTTTTTGGAACTGTATTGTCTATATTTTAGCTATAAACTTGGGATACAAAGTAGACAATAATACATTACAATTTTTTATATTTAAAACTATTACATTTTATTGGTTTTCAAGCCTCTACTAATCTAATTTTTGTAATGTCTATAATTCCTATAATACCCTTGTAAATAATAATTTAACAAATCCAAAAGAATTTCAATGTACATTTTTTTTAGTACCTACTAAACACAATAGTAAATAAAATCTTAAGATTTTTTTTAAAAACTAATTCTTAAATAACCTCATTATTATCCTAAAATAGATACTCTAGGCACCATGTTAAACTAACCATTGACTAAAACATGATTTCTCAACCAATCAAATATCATTATTTTATTTGTATTGAAACATAACTTTTTCATAGGTAAATTATAATATTTCACTGATAAAATATAATAACATTATTTTTGGACATTAATGGGTTGAAAAATTCACATGCTATCACTTCATTCAAGTGAATCAAGGTAATCAAAGCCAACTAAAAATTAAAAAATGGCATGTATGCATGGAGTTGTGTGAAATTGTGAATGTATTAATTTCAAAGTCCCTATTAAACACAACTTTGATCACTTAAATTTAATTTACCAATGCTTAGTTGTGCTAAAACACACAGTTGTGACTTTGTTTCATGACATCAATCTACCCTCAATATCATTCTTCTTAGTAATTCCTTGTTGAATTTTATGATTACCTATGAAAATTTTCTACCATGACTGATATTATTTTTCCATTCTCTATAAAGTCGAGGGATCGCCCATTATTTGCATCAAAGTTCCCATCTGGACTCCATCTATTAGATTTCACTTCAAATTAGGGGAAAACCCTTGAGTTTCATTCCCACCAAATTGTTGAGGATCACTATATAAAACCCTGATAATTTTAAGAAAATTTGCAGTGGTTTTTATAATAGTTTTTTTGTAGAGATAATTATACCTAAAAATCATAATGGATCTACTAACATTCAATCTCATATCTGCAAGCACTTTTTATTCCTCTTCATGTCCATAATTAACATATACCACCTTGAAAACCACCTTTCCATAGGGTTCCATGCATGAAATTGTAGTATTAATTATTTGTTGATGATGATAATAAGGAAAGAGATCTAGAGATTAGATAAGATAAGATAACTTTGTAATATATTGTGTGTGCCTAATATCCCATATTGTTAAAATATGTTTTTTCATACTGAGTAGTTTATGTGCTCTGATATGTTCCTGTGACATTTGTTAATGTCGCAAGCATGGTGGTATTACTTCTTGCATTAACGAACTAGCAATGGAAATGGGAAAACCTCCTCTCCTCTTCCACAATAGAGTGTTGTGATACATTCACATCCTTGAGTAATGTTACAAAGAATTATTATTGTAGTCCTATTCAAGATGCAACTGGTCGTGTAAATTCTAACTTAGTTATATACCCTCTTATCATATTAAGTGGTTTTATTTCTTCTATATTCACTCTGGTTTGTATATACATTACACCACATACTTAATGGATTTTATCTAATGCTTGCAAATTATCTTCCAAATAAACATGTCAAAAATTGATTTCATCTAGTGTCGAGTCAGGTTATGAGTGTTTAGTGCTTATTTTCAAGAAAGTACTAAAGTTGTGTAGCTTATGGTTTTCAACATTGAAAATAATTGAAAGTTATTCCTATAAATTTTCCAGCATTTATAAAAACTTGTTACATAGAAAAATTGTTCTGCATGCCTCAACATTTCCATTGGCCATCCTTGCCCTTACAAACTATTTTCATCTAAAGGACCTTAAGTTTGGCATATATTCATAATTTAGATGCACGATAGAGTCTTCTTATCCTTCCCATTATTATGTAAAATATGATTAGTTTATTATTTTAAATGTATTTGTTTTACCTTGCATTTGATATTTTTTATCAGGTTATATGCATGCCAAAAATAGGCTAGCTCATTAGGATTTGAGGAAAAATGAGTACCATACATTTACACAATGGGCATTTTAAGATTTTTTGCTTTATTTTAGTCCATAAATTAGATTTTGAATAAGAAATGGGTGATATACATCATAAATTACTATTTTATTAATATATTTTGTGGGAACATGGTATAGATTATCTCAAGTATGATAACCATTTTAATGATGGTTCAAACATGAGTCTATGTGAGTTACCATCTCTTCCCCTGAATTTCAATTTTTACTTGTTAACTTCAGTTTTGGTTGTTTAGTTTATTTAGATTTATATGCATTATTGGTATCCAAGGATGAGGGATGATTTTCTTAAGACACAACATCCAATATTCTACTCTATATGTTATCCAATATGTAATTCTCCTCTATTTTATAAAGCCTATAAAATTAAATTTTCCTATAATTTTAGTACACTTTAAATTTCTAAATTAGAAGGTTTTAGATTCTATAAGTATTTTGCTTATCATTCCCACAACTCTTTCATCATTCCATAAGGGTGTAGATAGTCCTATTGCTTGGGCATCCAATGTACTAAAAAGTTGGAGAACAACAACATACATAGAGAATGATTGGAAAAATTAATGTGGTGTACCTTTAGAAAATTTAATTTATGTTGAGGTATACACCAGTTGGGTTTGAAAATGATAAAAAAAAAATTAATATTTTAGTCCAAATTTTATTATATCATTTATGGAATAGAATGTGTAAAATAAGGGGGAACATTTGAACTTTTTTCTACAATTTCATTAGTACCACTCATATAGCTATCTTCTTGGTCTAATATTATACCCTGAGTAAAACAAAACAATAACTGGGTTGTCTATGGAATATCTTGTGGATGGAATGGTAAGGACATTTCTTGCTACTACTTGAATATACTATATTTTGCTTAGCCTAATATTTTCTATGAGAGTTTTTCATTATGCATAAAAATATTATATTTTTAATTTATTTTATTAAGACTTACTATAGTCAATCTTAAAAGTTTTTTGGGTTTGGAGTTTGTATTTATGGTTACATAATTTTTTTTCATATAAATTTTTAAATTATAAATTATCATCCTAATCATAAATCCTTCGAGATAGAATGGCGCTGGAGGCGAATGCAGGGGCGAAGGGCAACGACCCAGGCAGATCGAGCAGCAAGGAATGGCAGGAGCGTGAAGGGCTAGTGAAGGGCAAGGAGCCTTTTTATAATAGTGACAGGGTTAAAACCCCCAAGGTCAATGGATGTTTTCCAAGGGCACAGGACAAACCTGTTATGGTCATCCCTCAGGAGGCGGTCCAGGAGGATGTCCAATACTTAGCAGCACATGCCTTAATCTATAAATTCTTGGGAATCAAAATTTTTGTGGCGTCCCTGGAGGATTGGATCTGCCGTACCTGGCAGCTGGAAGGGGAAATAGATATCATGTTAGCAGGAATAGTTATTTTATGGTCAATTTTACCTCTGTGTCCGACCGTAATCAGATTTTCGAAGGAGGACCCTATTTCTATGATCGCAATGGATTGTTTCTCAAACCATGGCATCCAGGCTTCAATTCGATAGAAGATCTCCCAGCGAGAGTACCAGTTTGGGTGCGCCTCCCAAGACTTCCCTTGGAATTTTGGCGAGAAGATATATTGAGACAAATTGCAGCCATGTTGGGTACACCTACGGCTATTGCCCACCAATCTCTAGACAAAAAACTCATCACCTATGCCCGTATTTGTGTAGAAATCGACCTCAACAGCCCCCTACTTGATTCTATGGAAATTTGCCTCGGGGCTTCCTCTTGGGTGCAACAGATTGATTACGAATCAATTCCTTTCTGGTGTAGAATCTATCACGTATACGGACATCTGCACCACCAATGTCCGCAGTCAGCCAGAGAAAATAGAAGTGTTGCCTTCAATGTCAATAAGTCTAGCCAGTCAGGCTGTACGAAACAGGGGAAGGACCAGCAGGGTAATGCCACATTGGGGAACACCTTTTCTAATGCAGGGAACACCACGAGGAGGATAACGGGTTTTCAAGGCCCTGACAAAGATGGTTTCACCTAGGTTAGACGTTGTATGAAGGGGCGAGGGCAGAAGCGTACGAACCTAGACTGGCAAGTAGAGACGAGCTTCAACTGTTTTGAGACCCTAGACAGCATGGCCATTGAGGACGATATCCCTTTGACCGAGTGGGGAGGCTCTACAGACAATATGGGGCTAGAACCACTTATTGCAGACTCTCAAGCTATGGTGATCCAGCCGTCTACCGAGGCTCCTTCTATCCCCACAGAGGGAATCCTTGTGGCAGCCCCATCCCAGCAAGAGAAGGACATTAGATGGGTAGACTTGGGCAAAGATGTTGAGGCGGCTAGGAGAGACAAAGCATCGTCACCTACTTTAGGCTTGGTACAGAGGCCTTTCAAGAAAGCATCCCTTACTACTCCGGCTAGAGTGGGACGGAAGAAGGACCAAGATAAACTCAGAACTACAGGGGATTTATTGGTAGAATCGGGGGTGGTTAAACCCATGGACGAACATTTCCCTCTTTCTACCCAATGATAGTGCTATCATGGAATGCAAGGGGTTTGAATAGCACCCCCAGATAAAAAGCTATGAGTCAGTTGGTTGCAGATAAATCTCTTGATATTTTTTGTATCCAGGAGACTAAGCTTTTTGTTGATGCTATGTTCAGTTATCTGTCCAAGTTTTGGGCCCATGGGTAATGTCAATGTATTGGCGCCTCAGGAAGTGCTGGGGGTGTGGCTATTTGTTGGGACCCTGGGAAGATCACACCCCTCCAGTGGATGGCTAACCCCTCGACCCTCACAATGGTTGCCTCCTCTCTTGACACAGGGGAAACAATTTTGATTACCACTGTTTATGCCCCTGTGGATAACCTAGGATAGTGTAAGTTATGGGAGCATGTTTGGCAGATCAGGAACTGCCATCCTTACTTGCCTTGGATCATGGCTGGAGATTATAATGCAGTGTTATGCCTGGAGGAGAAGAGAGGAGGGAATGCTCGGCTTGGACCCGTGTCCGATCTTCTCCGTCACAATATGAATCTGCTCCACCTTTCAGATGTTAAGCCTCTCAACGGTCTCTTCACCTGGAACAACAGAAGGTCAGGTAAGGATGCTATTGCCGAATGCCTCGATAGATTTCTTGTCTCATGTTTTTGGCAATCTAGAGCTTTCTCTTTGGCCTCAGAAATCCTAGACTGGAGAGGATCAAATCACTGGCCCATTATGCTCACTATCAGGCAAATAGCGGGCCCCAAGAAACCTCCTTTCAAATTCTAGCTAATGTGGCTCCGGGACCCAACTCTTTTGGAACTGATGGAGCACTGGTGGAGGCAAGGTGGACCCGCTTATGGCATGGCCATGTTCACTTTTGCCGAGAAATTGCAGTATGTGAAAAGGAAACTCCAAGACTGGAACTGAAACAGCTTTGGAAACCTCCATTTTATGAGAAAAAGAGCTCAAGAGCTATTGGACTCTCTTACCAGACAGATTCAAGACCTCGGTCTCACCGAAGACCTTCGTCAAGAGGAATCACAAGCTGTGATTGATTTGGCAGAGTGGGAACTTAGGGAAGAAATCTTTTGGAAGTAAAAAGCCAGAATTGATTGGCTCTAGGAGGGAGACAAGAATACTGCCTTTTTCCACAAGTCAGTTCAAGCACAGAGAAACAGAAACTGCATTACTTCTCTGGTCACTCTAGATGGTTCTACCTTATCCTCCTCCTATGAAATAACTCAGGAGGCTGTCTGCTTCTTTTCAAAGTTGTTGTCCAATATTGGGCCCACAGCTGAAAGGGAGGTGAACACCGTTCTGGTGAATATCCCATCTGTGGTCACTCCTGGCATGAATGAGGCACTGTTGAGGCTGATTAGCATGGAAGAAGTTGAGAAAGTTGTCTTCAGCATGAGCAGAGGTAAAGCCCTAGGCTTGGATGGCTTCCCAACTGAGTTTTTTTAGGAGTTTTGGGATATTATTAGTCAGGATCTCTTAGATGTGGTGCTGGAATCTTTTTACAGCAAAGAGATGCTTAAGGCTTTTAATGCGACCTTCTTGGTGATAATTTTGAAGCAAGAGCAGGCCAATCAGTTGGATCTCTTCAGACCTATTACACTGTGTAATGTGATCTATAAGATAATTACCAAACTTATTGTTGAACAGCTCAAAGTGTGCCTTCTAGCGGTGATATCTGAAGAACAAGGAGGCTTTGTGTCTGGGAGACAAATTCTGGACGGAGTGGTGATTGTGTCTGAAGCCATCCATTCCATGAGCATGTCTAGGGAGAGGGCCATGTTTATCAAGCTTGATCTAGCCAAGGCGTATGACAGAGCCAATTGGGACTTCTTACAAAAAATCCTTTTGGTGTTTGGTTTCAGCCAGGTTTGGGTTAGTTGGGTCCTAAGTTGTGTAACCACTCCGTCATTCTCTGTTCTTAATAATGGGGTGCCATCCAGATTGTTTAGTACTTCCAGAGGCTTGTGCCAAGGAGATCCGTTGTCACCATACCTGTTTATTATCCTTGTGGAGGGCCTTGGCCGGCTCATTAAGGCAAAGGCATCCCAAAACTTGGTGCACGAATGGTAGTGGGGGAATGGGCTAACCAAGCTGACTCATCTTCAATTTGTGGATGACACTATTCTGGCAGGTAAGGCTAAGGTGCGTGAAGCGGAAGCGTTTCGAACTACTCTAGATACGTATCTGGAGGCTTCTGGACAAAAAATCAATGAGCATAAATCTTCTATCTATTTTTTTAACACTCTGACACCTATCCAACAGAGGATTACTACCACTCTGAGGTTCTGGGCCCAATCTCTCCCGGTTACTTATTTAGGCATCCCCTTGGTGGTGGGAAGGCAGCCCAGGTTATTCTGGCAGAATGTGCTTGATAAACTTAAGCATAAAGTTAATCACTGGACCCACAGGTGGCTATCCACTGCCGATCGAGTTACTCTCTTACAATCTATGATTCAGGCTTTGCCCATATACCGCAACATGGTCCAGGCTACTCCCAAATACTTTCTCAAAGAATTTGACGCTTTATCCAGGCAATTCCTTTGGAGTGGCAATCTTCAAAAATCCAAATGGAGTCTCCTTAGTTGGAACACGGTGTGTTGGCCGAAGAAGGAGGGGGGCCTTGGGCTTCACTCTGCTCTTCTGTCTAGCCAGGCTATGGCAGCGAAGCTCTACTGGCGATGGTGCACCAACCAGTCCCACCTCTGGGCCCGGATCCTGTCGTCTAAGTATTTTTTGAAAGTTGCTCCATTTGAGATTCCTAGACTCCCTGTTGAGGGAAGAGGATCTATGGTTTGGAACACTCTTAAGCTCGGAGCCCACCTGGTCAAGCATAGTCTCTTCCGGATTTGCAACAGTGGTAGAGAGGCACTCTTTTGGGAAGATCCCTGGGATGGGGCTCCCCCCTCCTTTCCTCACACCCGCATTTGCAGGTGCTTAGTGTTTCTTTTCGTATGGCTAGATGGGACAATGTTGCTCACTACAAAGTTGCCTTTCAGATGGGCTTGGGGGCTGGATGCAGGTGGAGACATTCGTCAGAGTGGATTCCTGGCGGGACTGAGGAGGATAGAAGAGAGCTAGAACAGATTCTGGCAGCTAGAAGATGTAGTTTGTTGCAGGGGACAAACACTCTGGCCTGGGGAGCTGCTCCTTCAAGACAGTACTCTATCTCGACTGGATACCTGGAACTATCCCGACAATGTTTTGGGGAAGTAGACTTTCGTTGGGGGAAAAAAATTTGGAGCTCTTTATCTTTGCCTAAATGCAATTTTTTCCTGTGGACACTCACTCACAACCGATGCCTTACGTGGGAGAATTTGTGCAGCAGAGGTTTCCAAGGGCCATCTATTTGTCTGTTGTGTCGCAGTAATGAGGAGAGTGGGAGCCATCTTTTCTTCCACTATGAATTTGCTATTAGGCTTTAGCATCGGTGGTGGCAGCTTTGGGGGGTCCCTTGTCAGCATGTGTCCTCTCTGGGAGAATTTTGGGAGTGCATTGGGCCTCCTCCCTCCAAGGCGTCAATCCTTCAAGTGGCTTGGGTGACTGGGCCGACCTTTATACTGTGGCACCTCTGGCTGGAGAGGAACCATAGACTATTTCAAGGAGTCAGCCTAGAGTTTAGAACAATCTGGATGAATATTCTTAATGCCCTGCAGGAGACCATTCTGACTAAGTGTGACAGGGAGGTTGTGTTGTCCCCTAAAGATGCCACGATGCTGGCCAATTTTACCCCTGTTCAGCCTAATACGGCCCTTCCCAATCTCTTAGCGCAACCCAGGCACAAGCTTAGACAGCAGGCACAGTCAATGGAACGTAGTGGGCATTGGTCACCTCCTGTGTAAGGCATTGTGAAGGTTAACACAGACAGGTCTGCTAGAGGCAACCCCGGCGAAGCTGGTGTTGGCGGCCTTGGTCGGAATTATGCTGGTGAAATTTGCTTTTTGTTTTCTACACATAAGGGACACCAGACAAACAACCTCATGGAGGCCTTGGTGCTCTTGGAGGCTATCCAAATGTGTTGTCAACAAGGTTGGAGCCACATCATCTGTGAATCAGACTCACAGGTGGTGATTGGCTTGCTGGGCAATCTAGACTTTGATAATGTTGATTGGCAATTAGCTGGGATTGCACAAAAAATTCTCCAGCTAAGCTCTGCTTTTGAAATGATCTCATTCAACCACATTCCTCGAGAATGGAATAGCACGGCC
>JARHVA010000857.1:4280000-4282500 GCA_037957365.1 Torreya grandis | reverse complement strand
AGAAATTATTTTTTTCACATGATTTTGGTTTATAACATTCAATCTTCTCTTTAAATTTACATTCTTTCATTCAATATTAATAAATAAGATGGATGTTTATCCTTCCTATCGTATGAACTACTTTTCTAGTCTTACTAGATATGTTATACATATGAAATTCTAATGTTTTTTCATATTGAATATATTTTTTTATATTTTTGCATATTAATAATTTTCATACTATTATATGTTAATTTATACTTGTTTATATTCTCTTTTAGGCACTCTTACAATCTGCAACCTATCGCCAAGTGTAATATTATCCACTACATTAGAACCTAGGTTCTGTGGTGTGGATCAATGTTTCAAAGAAAGAGATATCATATGCCTATAAAAACATTAATTCAAAACAATAAGAAATGATTAAAATATGATTTTGTTTTTATATTATTCAAAAAAATAACATATAAAGGATAACATAATTGATTCCTATATAAATATAGAGGTATCCCTAAATGATGAGAAATGTATTAGGGATTCCATAAAGTAATAAAACACAAAAATATCTTTACAATCTCATGAACTAATGATGAAACATGGGCCCCAAAAAATTATATCTTCCATGTGTTCCATGAATCCTTTTGTTTTAGTGGAAAATCCTGTTGCAACTGTAGCTCAATCTTGACATCACTTGATGTTAAAAAAAAAATAGAACCAAAACATTAGATGGTTCAATTCAAAAAATTGAGTCATACATTTCATTTATTTAATTCACCGATGCTGATAATATGACATTAATTGTGTTGATTATGTCAATTTTTATTTCCCACTAATGAGAAAATATTAATGCATTGTGCATAAGATTTCATTAAAATTGATTCATGGACTGATTTTTGTGATGGACAAAAGGATGAACACTAACACCTGAATAAATTTTATTATGGATACATCAAGTTCAAGTAGTTGTTCCAACATAATCAGTAGTTAGTGGAAGACTACTCCAACAAGGCCAATGACTTCACTACATTTCTACATGAGGATTTGATAGATCAATTTAAGGTGTAGAAGTATATTGGTAGAATATCAAGTTACATTCATGTAATTATAAACTTTTTGAGTTCAAACACATTGGGAGAAGCATACCATAATTCAAATAAGATCAAATCAATGACAAGGATGAATTAAAAATTATCTTATTCAATTTAGACCATGATGAATAACATTACCATACATAACTTACCATCTACCCCTATTATGCATAACTAAGACATGTTGTGCAAGGGTAAGCCACAAAATAAGTATGAACACCAAAATAAGACTATAAAGTATTCATAACTATATAAAATAAATAAAAACCAATGTGAAAAATTTTATCATCTCCATAACACAAGATCATGAAGGCATTGTTAATGTTATAAATAGAAAACCTTGGTTGCATAATCTACATTATATGACATGCACCAAAAAACTAAACTAACTAGATGCCACTTATTTCATCAAAAGTGAAACATTCAATCAAAATATATAAAAAATGGGAATGTCTCTTTCACACCAAGTTATAAGTGAATTTTGAAATTCCTCATGTCAACATTGATAGTTAAAGCAAGAAGAACATTATTGGTTTAAATTTTGAACCTCTTCTCCCAATCCTTTAATGACATTGACAACTTCATCAACCTTCAATATGTAATATACAATTGTTTCATCTTCATTCATCTTCAAACACAAAATAAATAACACACACAAACTATGTGTGTTGTCATCACTTGCCCCAGGTCTACCAACCATGACTTTTCAACCCACCAGTTTGACCACACTGTCACTACCAAACTTGACTAAACATGACCACAAATAAGTATTCTAGATCGATAACATAAAATATTAATGTTATCTCTCATAAATACCACTAGTAAATAGTTTCTCATGATATCCAATATAGCCTTGTCATGCAGGCATAGTGGGGTGGGTGGACATATATGGTTTGAACACACATATCTCTCACCAAACAACATTAAGCTCTCCCATAAATTAGATGTACAAATTGGACATTTGAAAACATTTGTGGATATTTCACTACATTTCTCCTATGAAGATGGTAGGTTGAGAGACAACAAAAGGATTGTGATGAATTTACTTAGAGGTGGGAGAGGAGGATAAGCTCATTGATTATCAGAGGTGGTGGTAATGTTCCTTGAAATTCACTTGAGAAGAATAAATAAATAAGACTATAAAGTATTATTCACTATATAAAATAAATAAAAACCAATGTGAAAAAATTTACCATCTCCATAAGACAAGATCGCAAAGTCGTTGTTAATGTTGTGTATAGAAAACCTTGCTTACATACTCTACATTATAGGACATGCACCAAAAAATTAAACTAACTAGATGACACTTGTTTTATCAATAGTGAAACATTAAATTAAGATATATAAAAAATGGGAATGTCTCTTCGACACCAAGTTATAAGTGAATTTTCAACCTCTCCATGTAAACATTGATAGTCAAAGCAAGAACATTA
>JARHVA010000857.1:4267500-4270000 GCA_037957365.1 Torreya grandis | reverse complement strand
CTTCTTATCTTTCCTATTATTATGCAAATATAATTATTTTATTATTTTATGTGTATACCTTTTACCTTTCATTTGATATTTTTTCTTAGGTAATATGCATGTCAAAAATATGCTAGCTCATTAGGGTTGGAGGAAAAGGATGACCATATATTTTTAGGATGGCCATTTTCATAGTTTTTTCTTTAATTTAGTTTATAAAGTATATTTTGAATAATAAATGGTATATATCATGAATTATTGTCCTATTAATCTATTGTGTGTGAGTAGTGTATAGACTATTTCAAGTTTGATAACCATTTTGATGATGGTTCAAACCCGTGCCCATGTAAGTTACCTTATCTTCCTCTAGCGTTTAATTTTTACTAGTTAATTTAAATTTTGATTGTTTATTTGATTTAGTTTTATGTGCATTGCAGATATCCAAGGATGAGGGATGTTTTCTTAAGACACAACATATAATATTTTACTCTATACATTAGTGGTATGCAATTCTCCTCTATTTTATTAAGCCTATAATATTAAATGTTCCCATAATTTTGAGTACAATTAAAATTTCTTGATTACAAGGTTTTAGATTTTATAAGTATTTTTCTAGTCATACTCACAACTGTTTCATACTTCCATAAGGTGTAGATAGTCCAATTACTTAGGCATCCAATGTAGGAAGAAATTGGAGAATGACACAATACATAGAGAATAAATAGGAAAATTAATATGTTGGACCTTTATAAATTTGGATTGATCTTGAGGCATGCATAGTTGCGTTTGAAAATGATTAAAATTTAAAGGATTTTAGTTCATATTTTTAGTACATCATTTATGCTATAGAGTGTTTAAAATAAGGGGTAACATTTGAACTTTTTCTCTAAAATTTCATTGATACTACTCAAATAGCTATTTACTTGGTCCAATTTATATCTTGGGTAGACCAAAACAACAACTGGGATGACTATGAAAGATCTAGTGCATGGAATGGTAAGGACATTTCTTGCTACTGCTTGAATTTACTAAATTGTGATTAGCATAATATTTTCCATTAGATTTTTCATTATGTATAAAAATCTTATATTTTTAGTTTATTTTATTAAGAATTACTACCATTGATTTTAAAGGTTTTTTGGGTTTTGATTTTGAATATTTGGTTACATAATTTTTTTTCCATATAAATTTGACAATGATAAATTATTAGCCTAATAATAAATCCTTCTACAATTTGCGATAATGTTACTTCTTTTCAATAAGCAATGCAATGGCATGTTCCTTTAATTATACACTCACATCCTTTTGAAATTTGTAATGTTTCATCTAGTTGAAAGAAGTCAAAACAATTCCATGCTATATGTTACTTTTCTCTGAGTACTCAATTATATATCATTTCATTAGATCTAAACATGTTACAAGTTGGAAAAGTAATTAGTATGCAATATCTTATAAATATCACATTTTAGAATTTGGGATCTTATGAAGGTAATTAGTATGCAATATCTTATAAATATCATTACATGTTCTTGAGCTTTGTCAGCTATCAAAAAAATTTATGCTTAAGCTAAAATTCTAGTTGCTTTTATAAGGAATGCGATGATCTTAATTGAGACTAAGCATATTTATTTCTAATTCAATGCATCAAATTCTAATCTATTGTGGTTCAAATACAACTAGTAGATCTATTCATTAAATGTATTTACTTTTTGTTTATGGATTTAGGCACCTCTCCTAATTGCTTGTGATGTGATATCTTTGAATAATAGGACCTTAAAGACCCTGAGAAATCAAAAGGTTATTACACTAAACTGAGGCTATTCCTCCTAAATTTCCAAAGAAACAAAATGCATAATTTATATTGGAGACAATTTCTCCCACAATATATTACTTTAAATAATTAAAAAATTCATTAAATTATTTGTTTGCTTGCTATTAAAAACAGATTAAGTTATACTTGTTGTGCTCAAAAAACATTTATATGTATTAGAAATATTATTAACACTAAAACAATGACATAATTTTTTCTTTTTAATTTAAAAAAAATTAAAGAATCTCCAATAATTGTAAGTATTAAATTTTAACATATGAATTTGATTTTGAAAATTTTTATTGAAAATTAGCTTTTTAAGGTTTTTGTTGTCTATTTTAATGTAAATAGAAAATAAACATTTGAAACACTAAAATTTATCTATTTATTTTTCAGAGTTTTTGCTAAAAATTACCATTTAAGGTTTAGAATTTTATATTTTAAGGTTTAGAATCAAATCAATTTATTATTTTAAAATACAACATCACAAATATACATACATACGTCCATACATACATGTAGATATATAAATATGTACATGTATATATATGTATGTATACATATATACCTCTATATATGTGTGTGTGTATGTGTGTACACATGTATGCATATGTACATGTACATGTACATGTACATGTGCAGATACACATACACACATATACATGTGTGTGTGTTTGTGGCCACCATTATATTTATTCTATAATTATAGTG
>JARHVA010000857.1:4252500-4265000 GCA_037957365.1 Torreya grandis | reverse complement strand
TTAGTTTAATCATTGATGATATTTTGGAAAAGTAAATCCAAATCATAACATTTTACTACAAATAGGTTAACAAGACTTAAATTTGTATAACTTACATCCCTAATTTAGATAATCGAGTAATTAGTTCAATGAATAATACAGTTGCATCCAATTGATCCCCAAGTCACATCCTATATTCTCTATTAGGTTCATGTGACTCAAATTAGATAAAATTATATATTTGATTGAACTAATTGAGTAATGTATTTAATCAATGATGAAATCAAGGCTAATTGATCCCTAAATCATACTATATAGCCATAATTAGGTTCATGAGGCTCAAATTCACTCAAATTGAATCCTTGATTCAATCTATCAAGTAATTATTTCAAAAAATGATGAGGTTGGAGTTGTAGACACTTTATTTTAACCACATCTATCTCTAAACTACAGTCAAGAGTGACTTTACACAATCAAATGTAAATTTGATAAAAAATCATTATTTAACCCAATTTACCAGCATACCTACTATTTTAGCCCAAAATCACAATGACACATCTCTGCTTATGATAATTAATCATATTGAAATATTAATATCATCTAGCACATCCTGAATCAATTCATCATTTTGTAAGTGTTCTTAGATGATAATTAGGTAAATACTTGATTGACAAATAAACATTGTAAAAATACACCATTCTTCTAATTTTTTTTATCAATCCCACTTAATCAAGTCTAATCATTCCTCTAATGGAAAAAAATCCATGGATTTAGAATTATCTTATTTTATTATTTTGAAAATTGGAATATTATCTAAAAAATGGATGAAATTGTTAAGGCAAAGTGTGCAAGTAATCAAAGGTTATGACATGTCTTAAACTTGACTTACACACTCAAGACATGTTCTTACGCCTCACTTACACACACAAAAGAGATATCATTTCAATATCTTACACCAATCTTACATACTCTTAAATTATCCATTTATGGAGACTCTTACACACTCCATTTATGTAATCATGAATTTGAGGATCTATTCTCCACTCTCCATTTAGAGATGAAATGGAAGGTTCATAATAATTCCATGGTCTATAAATTAAAGGTCCATCCTCCATTATAGACAATCTTATTCATATAAGCTTACTCTGTTGAATTATAGAAGTACATTTGATTATTTTCATGCCAACCCAAAACCAAAATCAGGTGTAGACATGGAGAGATTTTACCCACACATGGAATTAAGAATTATTAAAGACTTATACACTTACAATCCAAACTCAACCTATTTAGACTAATTCACATAAAAATGTCCAAATAATGTATAATTATGGTCTTTTATCTTTTAATTTGTATTTCTTGCTTGTTCTTCATATAACTCAACATAAGAATTAGTCTTAAGATTCTAGTTTTCCAAGTTTTGGTTTTTATTTCATTCACTAATAAATTTATTAATCTCTTTTGTATTCATAATCTACATAATTTCATGACCGATGGGATACAAAGGATTCGACACATGCAACAAGTTATTTAGGCCATTATAAATCTTCTAATTACGATAATTAACATAGTAACTAGTTTAATTACCTCTTTTGCTTCAAAAAGTCTATAAACATTGTTCTAGGTATAAACATCAAGTTTGACCACTAAAAAAATATTTTTCTCTAAAAATAATGAATTTGACCTACTAATTTGTGAGTTTGCCCTTTTATAATTTTTATCTATTCTACGTGTAAATTTTAGAATTGGTTAAATTGACCTAGAATCAAAGAATTTAACCTAAAATTAATGATTTTGACCTACTAATTGGTTTATTGACCATTTTATAATTTTTTTCTACTATGTGTATAGGTTTTGGAATTGGTGAAATTGTTCCAAAATCAGTGTATTTGACATACTCGTCAGTGAATTTGACCTCCAAATTGGTAAATTTGCCCTTTTATACTTTGTTTTATATGTAGGTTCTAAAATTGGTAAAATTACTTTATAGTAAATAAATGTAACCTACCAAATAGTGAATATGACATGCTAATCGACAATTTTCCCTTTATGCTTTCTATCTTTTATGTGTGTAGGTTCTATAATTAGCAAAATTGTTATGGAATTGGTGCAATGGCTCTATAATTAGTGAATTTGACTTGATAATCAATGAATTTTACCTTTTTTAATTTAATTTTAATTGTTATTAAAATGATGAAATTATTATGTAAATAGTGAAATTGATTTGTAATTGTCAAAATCGATCATGCCTACACATTGGTGAACTCGCCTTGCTGACAAAAACTTGAGACATGAAGAAGCTAAATTTATTTATCTTTTTAAACTTTTGATCATTTGTGTTGTAGGAATTTTATCAAAAACTGTGTTGTAAATTCTAAAGAAAAGATTTTTTTTTTAATCCACATCTCGATTTAGGCTTAAAATGAACACACATTCACATTTGGGTTATAAATAAAACTTGTATATTTTTAAAATTTGTTCGATTTCGTACAAGTTTTTATTTCCATCTTGAGTGTCTTGAGGGGTTATTTTATTTGTATGCTCTCTCATTTTGGGTGACCCAAAAAAGCAAAGTTCTTATTTTCCTTTAACTATTTTTTATTTTTGACCATGTGGGGTGGAGTTTATTCCCTTGTCACATGTCCTAGGGGTGTATTGGCCAATAAGTTACATCCTAACATCTTACCAACCTTGTTATCTGATGGGATATATAAATTTAAATTATGTCAGTATCATCTTATCTAAAAAATCATTCAGAGCTAGATTTATATGATATCACTTCACTAAAACCCTTATAGCTAACGTGGTTATCAAAGCACTATACCCTTTAGTGAATGGCCTACTAAATATCAACATCTAATTAATGGATTATTTTGTGTCCATGTATTGCAAAGAATATTGGGACCGTCAAGAAATTCAACCAAAAACTTTTAAAAACTGATTTTGCCACAAAGCATCCACTGATGCAGGAGTGTACAAGTAATAACCCTTTAATGTTGCCTTACTCATACAAATCTTGAGAGAGAATGATAAGATTAAAACACTAAAGATAATTTTAAAAATATATTTAATGAATCTTAAATTTTATAAATCCAACAAGTCCATGTCCTAACCATTTTTATACCCTCTAAATAATGTGTTACTCTAACAATATTATAGGTCAAACAAAAGTCCTAATATCCAAGTTCAAACCAATTTGAGACCAAACTTCCAAAATATTATCCAAATTATTCTAGTAAGTCATCCACATTACTCCAAACCTAATTTTAATTTCAAATCTAAGTTTTGATTATAATTAGTCTTATTTTCAAAGTCAAACCAATTCTAATTCTAAAATTACATTCCAAATTATAATTCTAGTCAAATTGTGCCAAATTCTAATTCTAGTTAAACTATTCTAAAGTCAACTAAAATAAGTTATCTTCTAAAATCCAAAGTTCAACTTGTTTTAAGGTTGACAAATAGGGAGACCCCCATTATAAGTAAAATATCTAAGTTTATTTCAAAATTGATTTGATATTGGACAAAACCACCTTTTGATCAAGGCTTGATGCATTTTAGAGTTCTAAAGGTCTAATTCAAGCTTCCAATATCTAAGACTTTCAATTAGGCCATGTTATATTCTAAAAGTCCAAACATTGAACATTTGTACTTGAAATCATTGTGCCTAAATCTTGCATGCTCCTTTTAAGAATCACATTTGATTCACGTTAGCATTGATTGTTGAAACGTTTTACATTGGCATACCTTTGATTGGTGTTTTCTAATTTTATATTTACCTTAACACAAGTTGAACATGTTAACTCGAACCAATACCCAAGTGGTATTCTATGTGAGTTCATATACCAATTCAGAACAATGTTCAAGGTATCCAAGCCCTTTTCAAGATGAAGATCATAAACCTAAACATGACTAAGTACACATGTAGTGGGGCTATCTATAACCCTTCCATTGATTAATAAGTAGTTTACAACCCATATGGTTATGGTCACTATGTAGAGGATGAGGAAGATCAACAAGACCCTACTTGCATGCCATTTAATACATAATTTAAATAACATAACCCATACCTTCTAATCATACCATCTAGTCCTAAATAAGGACAATACCAACCTTACCTTCCAAATGTACCATTTGATATAGCATGTAGGCCTAATCCATTACACCTTGTAAATGCACCATCTAATACTGAATACAAACAAGATCAGTATTCAAGACAAATCTGTGATAAAAACATCTTAATATATTATTATAAATGGGGGAAAATTTTTCTTCTAAATTTCCATGATAGGATTTACATTATTTGATTAGAATACCCAAATAAACACCTCTTAAATTATTATAAAATCAAGAAACTTCTAACCAAAAACAAGTTGTTATGCAAACTTATAATCAAGCTCCTATCATGTCAAACAAAGGGAAAGATCAACTCATTGATCAATATTCTCAAATCTATTTTTTTGCCTCTTAAATTGAAAAAACTAAATAAGTTTTAGCTACTTTGGTTAGTTCCCTTACTATGTTGGATATTCAAAATGCATCACTAATAGAGCTAAATCAATAGAATGCATAGCTATTGTATTTGTTAGCTTATCCCATATATAATCCTAATCCATTTGTCAACAAAATATTAGCTACATATTTGTTTAGCACACATATATCTGAAAGCAATCTAGTAGTTAATCCTAATTTGATTCCCCTCATGGATTATTTCTAGCATATGGTGGATAAATTTCAAAAAATTTACCAAAATACAAATTGAATTACTTGTACAACACAAAAAAATATTCCTTTAAATTTCAAATAAAACATGTCTCCCAACATTCTAATTGTTTCATAGAAACACATTGTGACCATGCCTAGTCCACAATAGTAGGTTGTAAGTAACAACCAACCAATTTAATAAGTGGTGACCAATCATCTAAAACAAGAAGTTAAATTAAAAATTAATCTATTCAAAAATATCAACTATATACTCAACAAACATTTTCTGATTAAAACCATATTTCTATTAGTCAACCACTTATCATTTCTATTTAACAAGGGACATCTTTGAGCCAACAATATATCCCACTTAAATAACAATAGGTACCTATGTGAAATATTTATAAGAATTAACATTAGATTCCCCTCCAATCTCAATACTTTTCATTAAATACCCAATGTACCATTCCTATGTTCCATCCTCGATTCTCTTTAAATCAACAACACACTCAGTAGCAAATGCCTTATCAGCAACAAATCCCATATCAGTATTACAAATCAAACTAAGGAATAAATATTATTTGTATGACCAATTGTATACAAACTCCTCAATATTCTATACCACCTACTTATTCAAGGAAAAATATTATACTTTCGAATAACCAATAAAATTTATGCACATCCTCTCACTCCCATCCCATGTTTTACGATTTGCATGAGGCTAAAGTTGTAGTTTCAAATTTTAGCCATTCAGGTAGTAAGTCAAAATAAGAAATTAAAATTACATGAAATATATTACTATCCCTTTACTATGAACTATCTTCGTATACCTTATTTGTATCATTATGAGATGCCTAAATTTAAAATACAAAGGGAAAGTTGATCCTAAGGAACATCTAAAAGAGTTATTCATTGCATTCCAAGAGGTTATGTATATCAGTATCTACCTAACTCTCTGCTTTCCTATAGTTTAGCTAGGAATGCTTTAGAATGGTTCTTTGGTTTACCTACAAATTTTGTTGATAATTTTGATGACTTGTCAAAGAGATTCATGCAACACTTGTCTTTTAATGTAGAAAATGATTTGACTATGGTTGATGTGTGTCAAGATAAATAATGGGGAGGAGAATATATGGTATCTATTTACAATGGTGGAACTCATTAACCAAATCAACCCCACCTAATCTTCGTAACAAGTAATTGGATGTAATCTTCACTCCCAATCTACAGTTTGATGTATCTCATAAACTCAAGATTTATTATGAATATATGTTTGAATAAGTTATTTCCAATATAAGATATATTTATAAATCCATCGTCAACAAAGGAACATTAAATATTTACTCTCAAAACCAAGTTCAGAATAATGTTCAAACACAAGCTCTTGTGTAAGCACCAACCAGTACTTTAGAAAAGCCTAAACCATTTAATATTAATAAAAAAGTTATACGAGATGGGATAACTGAATCCTAACATATGAAAATGGTGAAACCACCACCTATTCAAGTTAACCCACCTAATCAACATCTTGCTTTGAAAATACCACCTCTAAGAAGAGCTTATTGAGCCTATTGAGATGGTTTTCCAAAAGTTAGTTGCCACTAACATGATCATTTGGCCAATGCTAAAACCATTTATAAAAAACCAATGTAAACCTAACAATTATAATGAGAAATAATTATTTTATTTCCATCGACTTAAAGGATATTTGATTCACATGTGTGTAACTTTACCATCTCATGTAAGATACACTTGAAAGTGGTGAAAGAACAATGGATAATGTGGACATGACATCTAAGCAGGATATTGGTATCTATCAAAATGATCTTATATACAATAATGCTAATAATATTTAGAACTAACATCAAACTCAACCAAAAATGGAACAAACCTCCTCACAATATAAATTAGAGGCATAATCAACAACAACAAAACTAGAATCAAGGTAAAGATGCCCATTCCATTCAAGTTAAGTAAAATAATATCCCTTAAGAGTGCAATGTTATAGGTCACCTTAGTATTGAGCATATAGATACCATTAGGATCAACCTTGAGCTAATTACCAATAGTACATGATGGCCTTCATCATCTATTTTAAGATCTCCACCCCCATTTTTTTATAATCCTCTTTTTATTCTTAATAGCCAAAATGCTAATCAATAATCAAGAGTTATCATTTCATTCCTTAACTCTTCTTCTTCTTCTAATTATAGTATCCCTCCTCTCACTTGAGGTTTTACAATCACAAATCAGTGCTCAAAGGTTACCATTCAAGGTCCTACACCTTTTTCCTCCAAAAATCCCATTCAAGGTCCACCTCAAAAGACCAAACCAATTTATCCTATTAATGACAAATCTTTTGATATTATGGAACAAGTTTAAAATATAACATCACAAATTTATATTTTAGATCTTCTACATACAAAAACATCCACAATAACATATTAAATGAGGTTCTGAGTCAATCTAAGATCCTAAGTGACATTGCACTTGATAAATCCCAAATGCTTGTGAGTCATTTGGCCCTACACCAACAACTCACCTTTTTTCAAATCGATATGTCATCCCTTAGGACTTTTCATAATAGATCACTTTACATAGAAGCAGTAATTTCCTAGCATAAATTTAAATGAGTCCACATATACAATGGTTCAAGGCTAAAAATTATAACTTTAAAAATGCTCAAATACTTTGGATACACAATAGTATATCTTTAGACAAATACCATAATTTTTTTGCTTTTGATCATCTATTAAAGACTTATTTTTACATATTTCAATTAGGGTAATACTTTCGATCATGTTTCACATATGTAGACCAAGATTCAAATATTCAAACTGAGTTACATGGGCTTCTCTTCCAAGGTAAGTCTAGGTAGGATTCTTTTTACTTTATACTATTCATTTTGCTTTGATTCATCACTAACATAAAGGGGGAAAATATAATCACCTAAAAGTGGTAATTCGATGCTAAGAGTGTCTCTTGTGTAACCTATGCCCAGGCTAGCCATAAAACCATCCTCTAACATTAGAATTACTTTTACATTCATTATGTAGATGACAATCACCTATAGCCAGTTAAAACACATTCCTAGAACTATAATCCTGGAACCCAATCCAATTTTCTCAACATTATGTAAATTGGACATTAGTGACATATTTGGGATACTACAACCATATGACACTAGTGTCCCAAACAGGGTACTACTATCATTAGTCCTAGCTCTTCTTAATGGATACTTTCTAAAATTTGTGCCCCTCTTAAGGTTGGCTTAAACTCATTTTATTATCTACATAAGCAACATAACCCTATAAACACAATTCTAATCAAACTTTGTTCACTAGTTTAAAAAAAATGTAAAACACTATTCAAACCAAAGACAAAGCTGAGAAAAATCTAAGTATTTGATCCCTATTCTACCCTAATTCTACAAAGTAACATCTATAATATCCTTAAGCCCAATTTTCATGCATTTCAAAAAAAAATAACATTTAAGGCATCCAAGCCCATTCTCATTCTATCATTCAGTTGCACTTACATCAAGCACTACGTGGGAGAAATACATCAGGCTTGATATCTCTTCAGAGTATTGGTATGTAGGAAACTCTCTATATAGTGGGGTGTTGAACATGTCCAATCCATCCTAATAACACCCATAAAATTATTCCTCATGCCATAATTGTAAGGAGGATTATATTTTGCACATTAAGTCAATTTTTCTAAGCATAAAATAGAGCTCCAGGTTTTATTCATGTAGGAACATGATATATAGACATAGGCATAGGTTCTCCTAGAAAATCTGAATAGTCCTGTAAAGGGGACATTAGTACCACATTGAGGAAATTACACATAGATGTCACTACTACCCATACTGGACACTATTATCTAGTGAGTAGATGAAAACCATAATCTTGTTGATGACATAGATAACTATCTAGATCTTAAATTTTAGAACTTAGATCATTCATGACGACCAATTTTAGATAAGTCTATATTTATTACTATTTATTGCTTTATTATAAAGTCAAATAAGGTCAAAGGGCATAAAAATCAATACTTAATTATTTCATATTTATTTAACTGATTTAGGCATCTCATCCCCTTAATATAAACATAATATTTTCATTCTAAAACCCTAAAATATTAAATCATTCTAACCCTAATTATAAGTCTAGATATGAATCCTTCACACCTTGATTATGTACAGAGGTATATTTACTTAGTTATATACTTTTAACACTTTATGTAGTATAGTTAAGATATGCATTTACTTCACACAAGTTGGCAATGATGGAGTTTAGTTTTTGATCTACCTGAGGTTTAGACACACTTATAGTCTTATCCAAGCTATTTATAGAGATCATCTTAATCGAATCTATTCAATTATATGATCATTATGCACACTCATACACATAGGTTTTCACTAGGTTCATGTATTGGTTCACATACCCAACAAGGTGTATTCCTTCCTTTCTCTCTCTTTACTCAACATTACTCAGTTACTTCATTTTAACATAGTCATTTGATTTTGATCATATCTTAAGTAATTATTGATATTTGCATCTCTCATTGAAGGATATTGATTTGGATCATGTTTCAAATACATAGGCTTAAATTCACATATTCAAACTCATATACATAGGCTTCACTTCCAAGTTAAGTCCAAGTATGCTTATTTTTCATTTATAATAGTCATTTTGCTTTGTTACATCACTAACATAATGTAGAGAAAGGGGTAAAATGTAATCACCTAAAAGTGGTAATTGGACGATAAGTGTGTCACTTGAGTTAACCTATCCATAGACTATCCATAGACCAATAGATGAACATTAAACTTACTTTTTAAGTCATTCAACAGACCATAGTCACCTATAGCTAGTCATAATACAATACCAAAATTATCATCTCATATCCCAATCCAAATTTCTTAGTGGTCTATAAATAGGACATTAGCATCACATTTTGGACACTATAACCACATTGCACTAGTGTCCCCAATCGGGCACTACTATCCTTATCCCTATTTCTTCCTAACAGATAATTTTTCAAATGTGTAGCCCTCCTATGGTCAGCCTAAGCACATTTTATTGTCCATAAAAGCAATATAACACTATAAAGACATATTTGATCCACCTCTATTCACTAGATGTAATATATATGCAAAAGGTATTCAATAGAAAGATAAATTTAAGAAAATTCAAGGAATTTCATCCTTATTCTGCCCTACTTCTACATTCTACCATTTACAACAACCTTAGACCCAAATTTTAAATATTTCAAACCTCAATCACATTTAAGGCATCCAAATCCACTCTCATTCTATCATTAACTTGCATTTGTATTAGGCACTAGGTATGAGAACTACATTGGGCTTGATTCCTCTTTAGAGTATTGGTATGTAGGCAACTCTCGACACATCAAGGTGATGAGGATGTCTAGTCCATCTTAATTACACACACAAAAATATTGATCATGTCATAATTGTAAGGAGGACTAATGTTTACACATTAAATTAGGTTTTTGAGGCACAACACAAAGTTCTAGGTATCATGTACATAGGAACAAGACATACAAACACAAGTGTAGGTGATCCCAAAAAATAGGAATAGTCCCATAAAAACCATATTAGAACCACATTGAGCACACCACACATAGATGGTGATAATATCTATACTAGGCACTACTATCTAGTGAGCAGATGAACACTAGTATCCTATTGACGACATAGATAACTACTTAGATCTCAAATTTTAGAACCCATATCATCCATGACAATTAGTTTTCAAAAAAATATCTATTTATGCACATTTATTGATATTATTTAAAATTCAAAAAATTTAAAGGTCATAATAAATAAGTACTTAATTATTGTATTTCATTTGACTAATTTGTAAAGGATTTTAGTTCATATTTTTATTACATCATTTATAAAATAGAGTGTTTAAAATAAGGGGTAACATTTGAACTTTTTTCTCTAAAATTTCATTGCCACTACTCAAATAGCTATTTTTTTGGTCCTATTTATATCTTGGGTAGACCAAAACAACAACTGGGATGACTATGAAAGATCTGGTGCATGGAATGGTAAGGACATTTCTTACTACTACTAGAATTTACTATATTGTGATTAGCCTAATATTTTCCATGAGATTTTTTCATTATGTATAAAAAGCTTATAATTTTAGTTTATTTTATTAAGACCTACTACCATTGATTTTAAAGGTTTTTTGGGTTTTGAGTTTGAATATTTCATTACATAATTTTTTTTCCATATAAATTTGATAATTATAAATTAGTAGCCTAATCATAGATCCTTCTATAATTTGCAATAATGTTACTTCTTTTCAGTAAGCAATGTCATGACATGTTCCTTTAATTATACACTCACATCCTTTTGAAATTTGTAATGTTTCATCTAGCTGAAAGAAGTCAAAACAATTCCATTCTATATGTTACTTTTCTCTGAGTACTCAATTATATATCACTTCATTAGATCCAAACATGTTGCAGGTTGGAAAAGGTAATATGACATTGGAGCAGCACTACTCAAATTTTAGAATTTGGGATCTTCTGAAGGTAATTAGTTTGCAATAACTTATAAATATCATTACATGTTCTTGATCTTTGTTAGCTATATAAAAAAATTATGCCTAAGCTAAAATTCTAGTTTCTTTTATAAGGAATGTGATGATCTTAATTGAGACTAGGCGTATTTATCTCTAATTCAATGCATCAAATTCTAATCTATTGTGGTTCAAATACTACTAGTATAACTATTCATTAAATGTATTTGCTTTTGTTTCTGGATTTAGACACCTCCCCTGATTGCTTATGATGTGATATCTTTTAATAATAAGACCTTAAAGACCCTGAGAAATTAAAAAGTTATTACAATAAACTGAGGTTAATCTTCCTAGATTTTCAAAGAAAGAAAATGCATAATTTATATTGGAGGCAATTTCTCCCAAGATATATTACTTTAAATAATTGAAAGTTTCATTAAATTATTTATTTGTTTACTATTAGAAGCAGAATAAGTTGTAATTTTTGTGCTCAAGAAACATTTATACGCATTAAAAATATTATTAACACTAAAACAATGGCATCATTTAAAAAAAAAAAAAAACTTATTTGATTGTTTTTTTAAATAAAAAAACTCCAATAATTATAATTATTAAAAATAAAATCAATAAAATTGTAACAAAACATGGGCCTTTCGAAAACCCGTGGCATCAATCTTCAAATATTTTTATTATTTACATGACTTATAATGCATACTGACTTAAACATTAGGAATATTGTTGTTACGATCTTTATATGTATATTCTTTTGAGGTGCATTTCATTTGGAGGGCATTTCTATCTTTGCTTCTCTTTCATATTTGTGTGGTCACAAATTATAGATTACTATTTGGGTAATCACATCTGAAATTGCTAGTAAAAAAAATATTTGTATAATCACATTTGAAATGATAAAATAATAAGAATGTTCCATCTCTGTCTCTCTAAATCAGGTCGGGATAAAGTTGAGTCTAAATCAGCATGTTTGTGGTAGGGTTAATGTCGAGTCATCAGCATGTTTTCGGGAACGAGAATATCTCAGATTTTGACCAAACAATCTTTGTCGGGGGAGTTGACCTTAGGGTTTAGTATTAATATGGTTTTGAATTAGGGTGCATTAATAAAATATTTAAATAAATGACACCCTAATGTAGAAATGATTAAGTGGGATAGGTTATGCACAAATAATTAGGAAAATAGGAATTTTTAACCCTAATTCTATGTATAAAAATGCATAAAAGGTAAACCCCAGGCAAAACT
>JARHVA010000857.1:4205000-4247500 GCA_037957365.1 Torreya grandis | reverse complement strand
TCTATCACTAATAAATTTATTAAGCTCTTTTGTATTCATAATCTACATAATTTCATGACCGATGGGATACGAAGGATTCAACACATGCCACAAGTTATTTAGGCCATTATAAATCTTCTAATTACTATAATTAACATAGTAACTAGTTTAATAACCTCTTTTGCTTCAAAAAGTCTATAAACATTGTTCCAGGTATAAACATCAAGTTTGACCACTAAAAAATTATTTTTCTCTAAAAACAATGAATTTGACCTACTAATTGGTGAGTTTGCCCTTTTATAATTTTTATCTATTCTACGTGTAAATTTTAGAAATGGTTAAATTGATCTAGAATCAAAGAATTTAACCTAAAAGTAATGAATTTGACCTACTAATTGGTGATTTTATAATTTTTGTCTATTATGTGTATAGGTTTTGGAATTGGTGAAATTGCTCCAAAATCAATGTATTTGACATACTAATTAGTGAATTTGACCTCCAAATTGGTAAATTTGCCATTTTATACTTTGTTTTATATGTAGGTTCTAAAATTGGTAAAATTACTTTATAGTAAATAAATTTAACCTACCAAATAGTGAATATGACATGCTAATCAATAATTTTCCATTTATGCTTTCTATCTTTTATGTGTGTAGGTTCTATAATTAGCAAAATTGTTATGGAATTGGTGAAATGGCTCTATAATTAGTGAATTTGACTTGATAATCAATGAATTTTACATTTGTTTCTTTTATTTTAATTGTTATTAAAATGGTGATATTATTATGTAAATAGTGAAATTGATCTGTAATTGTCAAAATTGATCATGCCTGCACATTGGTGAATTTGCCTTGCTGAAAAAAACTTGAGACATGAAGAAGCTAAATTTAATTATCTTTTTAAACTTTTGATCATTTGTGTTGTAGGAATTTTATCAAAAACTGTGTTATAAATTCTAAAGAAAAGATTTTTTTTTTTAATCCACATCTTGATTTAGGCTTATAATGAACACACATTCACATTTGGGTTATAAGGAAAACTTATATATTTTTAAAATTTATTTGATTTCGTACAAGTTTTTGTTTCCATCTTGAGTGTCTTGAGGGGTTATTTTATTTGTATGCTCTCTCATTTTGGGTGACCCAAAAATACAAAGTTCTTATTTTCCTTTTACTATTTTTAATTTTTAACCATGTGGGGTGGAGTTTATTGCCTTGTCACATGTCCTAGGGGTGTATTGACTAAAAAGTCACATCCTAACATCTTACCAACCCTATTATCTGATGGGATATATAAATTGAAATTATGTCAGTATCATCTTATCTAAAAAATCATTCAAAGCTAGATTTATATGATATCACTTCACTAAAACCCTTATAGCTGAAGTGGTTATCAAAGGACTAGACCCTTTAGTGAATGTCTTGCTAAATATCGACATCTAATTAATGGATAATTTTGTGTCCATGTATTGCAAAGAATATTGGGACCGTCAAGAAATTCAACCAAAAACTTTTAAAACCTTATTTTACCACAAAGCATCCATTGATGTAGGAGTGTAAGATAAGATTAAAACACTACGGATAATTTAAAAAATATATTTAATGAATCTTAAATTTTATAAATCCAACAAGTCTATGTCCTAACCATTTTTATACCCACTAAATAATGTGTTACTCTAACAATATTATAGGTCAAACAAAAGTCCTAATATCCAAGTTCAAACCAATTTGAGACCAAAATTCCAAAATATTATCCAAATTATTCTAGTAAGTCATCCACATTACTCCAAACCTAATTTTAATTTCAAATCTAAGTTTTGATTCTAATTAGTCCTATTTTCAAAGTCAAACCAATTCTAATACTAAAATTACATTCCAAATTATAATTCTAGTCAAATTGTGCCAAATTCTAATTCTAGTTAAACTATTCTATAGTCAACTAAAATAAGTTATCTTCTAAAGTCCAAAGTTCAACTTGTTTTAAGGTTGACAAATAGGGAGACCCCCATTATAAGTAAAATATCTAAGTTTATTTCAAAATTGATTTGATATTGGACAAAACCACCTTTTGGTCAAGGCTTGATGCATTTTAGAGTTTTGAAGGTCTAATTCAAGCTTGCAATATCTAATACTTTCAATTAGGCCATGTTATATTTTAAAAGTCCAAACATTGAACATTTGTACTTGAAATCATTGTGCCTAAATCTTGCGTGCTCCTTTTAAGAATCACATTTGATTCACGTTAGCATTGATTGTTGAAGACTTTTACATTAGCATACCTTTGATTGGTGTTTTCTAATTTTATATTTACCTTAACACAAGTTGAACATGTTAACTCGAACCAATACCCAAGTGGTATTCTATGTGATTTCATATACCAATTCAGAACAATGTTCAAGGTATCCAAGCCCTTTTCAAGATGAAGATCATTAACCTAAACATGACTAAGTACACATGTAGTGGGGCTATCTATAACCCTTACATTGATTAATAAGTAGTTTACAACCCATATGGTTATGGTCACTATGTAGAGGACGAGGAAGATCAACAATACCCTACTTGCATGCCATTTAATACATAATTTAAATAACATAACCCATACCTTCTAATCATACCATCTAGTACTAAATAAAGACAATACCAACCTTACCTTCCAAATGTACCGTTTGATATAGAACATAGGCCTAATCCAATACACCTTGTAAATGCACCATCTAATACTGAATACAAACAAGATCAGTATTCAAGACAAATCTGCGATAAAAAAAAACATCTTGATATATTATTATAAATGGTGGAAAATTTTCCTTCTAAATTTCCATGATAGGATTTACATTATTTGATTAGAATACCCAAATAAACACCTCTTACATTATTATAAACTCATGAAACTTCTAACCAAAAACAAACTGTTATGAAAACTTATAATCAAGCTCCTATCATGTCAAACAAGGGGAAAGATCAACTCATTGATCAATATTCTCAAATCTATTTTTTTGCCTCTTAAATTGAAAAAACTAAATAAGTTTTAGCTACTTTGGTTAGTTCCCTTATTATGTTGGATATTCAAAATGCATCACTAATAGAGCTAAATCATTAGAATGCATAGCTATTGTATTTGTTAGCTTATCCCATATATAATCCTAATCCATTTGTCAACAAAATATTAGTTACATATTTGTTTAGCACACATATATCTGAAAGCAATCTAGTAGTTAATCCTAATTTGATTCCCCTCATGGATTATTTCTAGCATATGGTGGATAAATTTAAAAAAAATTACCAAAATACAAATTGAATTACTTGTACAACACAAAAAAATATTCCTTTAAATTTCAAATAAAACATGTCTCCCAACATTCTAAGTGTTTCATAGAAACACATTGTGACCATGCCTAGTCCACAATTGTAGGTTGTAAGTAACAACCAACCAATTTAATAAGTGGTGACCAATAATCTAAAACAAGAAGTTACAAGTAAAAATTAATCTATTCAAAAATATCGACTATATACTCAACAAACATTTTCTGATTAACAACATATTTCTATTAGTCAACCACTTATCATTTCTATTTAACAAGGGACATCTTTGAGCCAACAACATATCCCACTTAAAAAACAATAGGTACCTATGTGAAATATTTATAAGAATTAACATTAGATTCCCCTCCAATCTCAATAGTTTTCATTAAATACCCAATGTACCATTCCTATGTTCCATCCTCGATTCTCTTTAAATCAACACCACACTCAGTAGCAAATGCCTTATCAGCAACAAATCCCATATCATTATTACAAATCTAACTAAGGAATAAATATTATTTATATGACCAATTGTATACAAATTCCTCAATATTATATACCACCTACTTATTCAAGGAAAAATATTATACCTTCGAATAACCAATAAAATTTATGCACATCCTCTCACTCCCATCCCATGTTTTAGGATTTGCATGAGGCTAAAGTTGTAGTTTCAAATTTTAGCCATTCAGGTAGTAAGACAAAATAAGAAATTAAAATTACATGAAATATATTCGTACACCTTTACTATGAACTATCTTCGTATACCTTATTTGTATCATTATGAGATGCCTAAATTTAAAAACTACAAAGGGAAAGCTGATCCTAAGGAACATCTAAAAGAGTTATTCATTGCATGCCAAGATGTTATGTATATCAGTATCTACCTACCTCTCTTGTTTTCCTACAGTTTAGCTAGGAATGCTTTAGAATGGTTCTTTGGTTTACCTACAAATTTTGTTGATAATTTTGATGACTTGTTAAAGAGATTCATGCAACACTTCTCTTTTAATGTAGAAAATGATTTGACTATGGTTGATGTGTGTCAAGATAAATAATGTGGAGGGGAATATATGGTACCTATTTACAATGGTGGAACTCATTAACCAAATGAACCCCACCTCATCTTCGTAACAAGTAATTGGATGTAATGTTCACTCCCAATATACAGTTTGATGTATCTCATAAAATCAAGATTTATTCTGATAATATGTTTGAATAAGTTATTTCCAATATAAGATATATTTACAAATCCATCATTGACAAAGGAACAATCAAGATTTACTCTCAAAACCAAGTTCAGAATAATGTTCAGACACAAGCTCTTGTGTAAGCACCAACCAGTACAGTAGAAAAGCCTAAACCATTTAATATTAATAAAAAAGTTATACGAGATGGGATAACTGAATCCTAACATATGAAAATGGTGAAACCACCACCTATTCAAGTTAACCCACCTAATCAACATCTTTCTTTGAAAATACCACCTCTAAAAAGAGCTTATTGAGCATATTGAGATGGTTTTCCAAAAGTTAGTTTCCACTGACATGATCATTCGGCCAGTGCTAAAACCATTTATAAAAAACCAATGTAAACCTTACAAGTATAATGAGAAATAATTATTTGATTGCCATCGACTTAAAGGATATTTGATTCACATATTTGTGTAACTTTACTGTCTCATGTAAGATACACTTGATAGTGGTGAAATAACAATGGATAATGTGGACATGGCATCTAAGCAGGATATTGGTATCTATCAAAATGATCTTATATTTAATAATGCCAATAATATTTAGAACTAACATCAAAATCAACCAAAAATGGAACAAACCTCCTCACAATATAAATTAGAGGCATAATCAACAACAACAAAACTAGAATCAAGGTAAAGATGCCCATTCCATTCAAGTTAAGTACAATAATGTCCCTTAAGAGTGCAATGTTATAGGTCACCTTAGTATTGGACATATAGATACCATTCGGATCACCTGAGCCAATTACCAATAGTACATGATGGCCTTCATCATCTATTTTAAGATTTCTACCCCCATTTTTTTATAATCCTCTTTTTATTCTTAATAGCCAAAATTCAAATAAACAATCAAGAGTTATCATTTCATTTCTTAACTCTTCTTCTTCTTCTAATTATAGTATCCCTCCTCTCACTTGAGGTTTTACAATCAAAAATCAGTGCTCAAAGGTTACCATTCAAGGTCCTACACCTTTTTCCTCCAAAAATCCCATTCAAGGTCCACCTCAAAAGACCAAACCAATTTATCCTTTTAATGACAAATCTTTTGATATTATGGAACAAGTTGAAAAGATAACATCACAATTTTATATTTTAGATCTTCTACATACAAAAACATCCACAATAACATATTAAATGAGCTTCTGAGTCAATCTAAGATCCTAAGTGACATTGCACCTGATAAATCCCAAATGCTTGTGAGATATTTAGCCCTACACCAACAACTCACCTTTTTTCAAATCGATATGTCATCCCTTAGGACTTTTCATAATAGATCACTTTACATAGAAGCAGTAATTTCCTAGCATAAATTTAAATGAGTCCACATATACAATGGTTTAGGGCTAAAAATTATAACTTTAAAAATGCTCAAATACTTTGGATACACAATAGTATATCTTTAGACAAATACCATAATTTTTTTGCTTTTGATCATCTATTAAAGACTTATTTTTACATATTTCAATTAGGGTAATACTTTCGATCATGTTTCACATATGTAGACCAAGATTCAAATATTCAAACTGAGTTACATGGGCTTCTCTTCCAAGGTAAGTCTAGGTAGGATTCTTTTTACTTTATACTATTCATTTTGCTTTGATTCATCACTAACATAAAGGGGGAAAATATAATCACCTAAAAGTGGTAATTCGATGCTAAGAGTGTCTCTTGTGTAACCTATGCCCAGGCTAGCCATAAAACCATCCTCTAACATTAGAATTACTTTTACATTCATTATGTAGATGACAATCACCTATAGCCAGTTAAAACACATTCCTAGAACTATAATCCTGGAACCCAATCCAATTTTCTCAACATTATGTAAATTGGACATTAGTGACATATTTGGGATACTACAACCATATGACACTAGTGTCCCAAACAGGGTACTACTATCATTAGTCCTAGCTCTTCTTAATGGATACTTTCTAAAATTTGTGCCCCTCTTAAGGTTGTCTTAGACTCATTTTATTATCTACATAAGCAACATAACCCTATAAACACAATTCTAATCAAACTTTGTTCACTAGTTTAAAAAAAATGTAAAACACTATTCAAACCAAAGACAAAGCTGAGAAAAATCTAAGTATTTGATCCCTATTCTACCCTAATTCTACAAAGTAACATCTATAATATCCTTAAGCCCAATTTTCATGCATTTCAAAAAAAAATAACATTTAAGGCATCCAAGCCCATTCTCATTCTATCATTCACTTGCACTTACATCAAGCACTACATGGGAGAACTACATCAGGCTTGATATCTCTTCGAAGTATTGGTATGTAGGAAAATCTCTATATAGTGGGGTGTTGAACATGTCCAATCCATCCTAATAACACCCATAAAATTATTCCTCATGCCATAATTGTAAGGAGGATTAGATTTTGCACATTAAATCAATTTTTCTAAGCATAAAATAGAGCTCCAGGTTTTATTCATGTAGGAACATGATATATAGACATAGGCATAGGTTCTCCTAGAAAATACGAATAGTCCCGTAAAGGGGACATTAGTACCACATTGAGGAAATTACACATAGATGTCACTACTACCCATACTGGACAATATTATCTAGTGAGTAGATGAAAACCATAATCTTGTTGATGACATAGATAACTATCCAGATCTTAAATTTTAGAACTCAGATCATTCGTGACGACCAATTTTAGATAAGTCTATATTTATTCCTATTAATATTTTTATTATAAATTCAAACAAGGTCAAAGGGCATAAAAATCAATACTTAATTATTTCATATTTATTTAACTAATTTAGGCATCTCATCCCCTTAATATAAACATAATATTTTCATTCTAAGACCCTAAAATATTAAATCATTCTAACCCTAATTACAAGTCTAGATATGAATCCTTCACACCTTGGTTATGTACAGAGCTATATTTACTCAGTTATATACTTTTAACACTTTATGTAGTAAAGTTATAGATGCATTTACTTCACACAAGTGGGCAATGATGGAGTTGAGTTTTTGATCTAACTGAGGTTTAGACACACTTATAGTCTTATCCAAGCTATTTACAGAGATCATCTCAATCGAAGCTATTCAATTATATGATCATTATGCACACTCATACACATAGGTTGTTAATAGGTTCATGTATTGGTTCACATACCCAACAAGGTGTATTCCTTCCTTTCTCTCTCTTTACTCAACATTACTTAGTTACTTCATTTTAACATAGTCTTTTGATTTTGATCATATCTTAAGTAATTATTGATATTTGCATCTTTCATTGAAGGATATTGATTTGGATGATGTTTCAAATACATAGGCCTAAATTCACATATTCAAACTCATATACATAGGCTTCACTTCCAAGTTAAGTCCAAGTATTCTTATTTTTCATTTATACTAGTCATTTTGCTTTGTTACATCACTAACATAAAGTAGAGAAAGGAGGAAAATGTAATCACCTAAAGTGGTAATTGGATGATAAGTGTGCCACTTGAGTTAACCTATCCGTAGGCTATCCATAGACCTATAAATGAGCATTAAACTTACTTTATAAGTCATTCAATAGACCATAGTCACCTATAGCTAGTCAAAATACAATACCAAAATTATCATCTTAGATCCCAATCCAAATTTCCTAGTGGTCTATAAATAGGACATTAGCATCACATTTTGGACACTATAACCACATTGCACTAGTGTCCCCAATCAGGCACTACTATCCTTATCCCTATTTCTTCCTAACAGATAATTTTTCAAATGTGTACCCCTCCTATGGTTAGCCTAAGCACATTTTATTGTCCATAAAAGCAATATAACCCTATAATGACATATCTGATCCACCTCTATTCACTAGATGTAATATATATGCAAAAGGTATTCAATCAAAAGATAAAGTTAAGCAAATTCAAGGTATTTCATCCTTATTCTACCCTACTTCTACATAAAACCATTTACAACATCCTTAGACCCAAATTTTAAAGATTTCAAACCTCAATCACATTTAAGGCATCCAAATCCACTCTCATTCTATCATTCACTTGCATTTGTATTAGGCACTAGGTATGAGAACTACATTGGGCTTGATTCCTCTTCAGAGTATTGTTATGTAGGCAACTCTCGACACATCAAGGTGATGAGGATGTCCAGTCCATCTTAATTACACACACAAAATTATTGATCATGTCATAGTTGTAAGGAGGACTAATGTTTACACATTAAATTAGGTTTTTGAGGCACAACACAAAGTTCTAGGTATCATGTACATAGGAACAAGACATACAAACACAAGTGTAGGTGATCCCAAAAAATAGGAATAGTCCCATAAAAACCATATTAGAACCACATTGAGGACACCACACATAGATGGTGATACTATCTATACTAGGCACTACTATTTAGTGAGCATATGAACACTAGAATCCTATTGATGACATATATAACTTCTTAGATCTCAACTTTTAGAACCCATATCATCCATGACAATTAGTTTTCAAAAAAATCTCTATTTATGCACGTTTATTGATATTATTTAAAATTCAAAAGAATTTAAAGGTTATAATAATCAAGTACTTAATTATTGTATTTTATTTGAGTGATTTATCATCTCAACCCTTTAATCTAAACATAGGATTTTTATTATAAAACCTTAAAAGCTTAAATCAAGATGTAAGATATGAGCATGACGCTACCTTATTTGTAACTAGGATCAATTGTAACCAAATTTAATAATGTTTTGAGGTCTCGTGACATGTCAAGTACTCACCCACACATTTGTTAAATTTAATCTAATGACAAATGTTACATGTTGTAACACATTAAAATTTATTTCAATTAAGTTATGAATACAAATATAATAGTTTTATAATTTATTTGTCATTAAAAATTATGTAATAAATATCACTAAATCTAACAACTAATCCCTTGATAAAACTTTGAGATGTGTGTTGAACATATAACTCAGAGATATTTAATACATCTACATGGGGATATTGTTATTTCTATCTTTTTTATTGTCGGGTGTGGTAGGGAAAGCCTAAACCATTTGAATCCTATGTAAGAGATTGTTGTGCCAGCTTCAATCGCGGGAACTAGAGTGTGATTCCAACCTCTGTATTACACAAATCCTAAAGAGCACAAAATGATTTAGAACAAGCTTCAACAAGGCAGGTTGACTCCTTTTATTGAGATATTCTGTAGTTATGATCTAAGCATATTTTGAGATTTGTGTTGAGCATATAACTTAGAGATATTTAATACATCTATAAAGGGATATTATTATTTCTATCTTTTTTTATTATAGAATGTGGTAGGGAAATCCTGGACCATATAAACCCTATGAAAGAGTTTGTTGTGTCAGCCTCAATGGGGGGAACTAGAGTGTGATTCCAACCTCTATATTACATAAATACTAAAGAACACAAAATGATTTAGAAAAATCTTCAACAAGGTGGTTTGACTCCTTTTATTGAGATATTCTATAGTTATGATCTAAGCGTATCTTTAGATTTTGTAAAGGATTAGAATGAGAGTGTAGTGGGGATGAAGGCTTTCACTTTATAAAAATTCAAAAATCAAATTTATATGGCGGTGAGGATTCCCATACATGGTGTGAAGACATTTAAGGATAGAATTTGGATGAAGAATCTAGTTCATAACTTATTTAAACTTCAACGTATAATTTACCAAATCAAATTAGGTTATCTTTGTATGGGCCTACTTAATCTTTTGGGAATTTTCTTTTGTATTTCATGAAGTAATCGAATATTGAAGGTAAGTATATGGTCAACTATTCTAACCATTTGTTTTTGTTAAATATTTTAGACATAATTCAAGGATCAACTTGTCTTTATTTCTATTGATGTCCTTAAAGAGTACCATCATGAACTATCAGGAAGAAAATAGTGAGTGTTTGTTTCATCAAGGTCTCATTTTCATACTATTTAAGTCTCTAATCCCAACCATTAAATCAACCATGGTGAATGATTTGAACAAACAAGGGAATGTTGAGGGGTTGGGTTCAACCAAGAGTTTAAAGGATAGTGCCAATGATGAAGAAGATGATGGTGAAGAAACACTTACACAATTTCTATAAAATATCAAATTATAGTAAATAATATTGGAATTTTGGTTAAAGAGTAAGGTATCAAAGAAGGAAAGATAAACAATCCAACATTGAGAGAGAAGGATTAGACCCCTGATAAGAAGGATATTATTAAGAAGAAGCAAAGCTATCCAAGGACAAAAATGACTGACATTTCACAAGTGGAGGATTCCCCCATTGACAGAGTGAGAAAATTTGAGAAAACTATGCTATTTCATCTCAACCTTCTTAATTAACTAGTGAGATATTTAAAAAAATCCAAGAACCTATCAAGGAGATCTATGAAAAGATGGAAGAATAGGCCAGAGCATCCAACAAAGCCTTCTTTCATTTAAAACATGTCATTATCTACATGAAGAGATTTCTAGGCATACTTATAACTTGTAGAATGTTCAGGAGGAAAGGAGGAGAATTAAGCATAAGGAGAAGCAAAACACCAAGGATGTTAAGATCAATTCTAGAGAAACCAAGAAAGAAGTTTGTGATAAAATATATGTTGAGAATTATCTAAATTGTCTAAACAAATGTACCAGGGGAAAAAGAAGATGACTAAATACAAAACCCCAGGAAATCAATATGACATTTTGGAAACCATGGTTTGCGCACTCAGAGAAGAAATGGAAGCTACCATCTTCCTAGAGGAGATGGTTGATCTCTAAGGTTGATATTTTTATATATGATTGATTAAGGTTGGGGTTTTCTCTTTACATTTTTTTGATGTAATGTGCCCCCTTTATCCCATTTTTTAAAGGCCTTTTTTCATGTATTTTTTGGAATTGTCTTGTTTATATTTTGGCTGTAAACTTGGGATACAAAGTAAATAATAATAGATTACAAATTTATATATTTAAAACTATTACATTTTATTGGTTTTCAAGCCTCTACTAATTTTATTTTTTTAATGTCTATAATCCCTATAATACCCTTATAAATAATATTTAAAAAATCCAAAAGAATTTCAATGTACATTTCTAAGAGTACTTACTAGACACAATAGTAAATAAAATCTTAGGCATCCAATGTAGGAAAAAATTGGAGAACAACAACATATATAGAGAATGAATGGAAAAAGTAATGTGTTGGACCTTTAGAAAATTTAATTTATGTTGAGGCATACATCAGTTGGAATTTTATCCTAAGGTTTTATTATGTTTATCAGCATGAGTAAAACCATAGTCTAAAGGTTTATCCTAAGTTCTCTATATTTCCTGATTTGAAAATGACAAAAAAATTTAAAATATTTTAGTTTATTTTTTATTATATCATTCATGGAATAGAATGTGTAAAATAATGGGGAACATTTGAACTTTTATCTACAATTTCATTGGTACTACTCGTATAGCTATCTACTTGGTCTAATATTATATCTTGAGTAGACACAAACAACAATTGGGTTGTCTATGGAATATCTTGTGGATGGAATGGTAAGGAAATTTCTTGCTACTACTTGAATTTACTATATTGTGCTTAGCCAAATATTTTCCATGAGAGTTTTTCATTATGCATAAAAATCTTATATTTTCAATTTATTTTATTAAGACTTACTATGGTGAATCTTAATTTTTTGTTGGGTTTGGAGTTTATATTTTTGGTTACATAATTTTTTTTCATGTAAAGTTGTCAATGATAAATTATCATCCTAATCATAAATCTTTCTATCATTTACACTAATGTTCATTCTCTTCAATAAGAAATGTCACGATATGTTCCTTTGATAATCTACTCACATCATTTTGAAATTTGAAATGTTTCATCTAACTTAAAATAGTCAAAATAATTCCATGATATCTATTACTTTTATCTGAATACTCAATTATATACCATCTCATTAGATCCAAACAATTTTTAGTTTGGAAAAGGTAATATGACCATGGAGGATCACCACTCACATTTCAGCATTTGGGATCTTATGAAGGTAAATAGTATGCAATTTCTTATAAAGATCATTACTTATTCTTGACCTTTGTAAGTGATTAAAATTTATTTTATGCTTAAACTAAAATTATAGTTGCTAATGTGAGGATATTAGCTGAGACTATCCATACTTATCTCTAATTCAATGCATCAAATCCTAATCCATTATGGTTGTAATACAACTAGTAGATCCATTCATTATATGTGTGTATGTATGTATATTGTTTATAGATTTATCCACCTCTCTTGATTTTTTATGATGTGATATATTTGAATAATAGGACTTTAAAGATCTTGATAAATGTAAAGGTTATTGCACTAAACCAAGGTTAGTCTTAGATTTTCAAATTAACAAAATGCATAATTTATATTGGAGGCTATTTCTCCCAAGAGATATTACTTCAAAATGTTGAATAAGTCATCACATTATTTTATTTTTTGTTATTAAAAGTATAAGAAGCTACAATTGGTGCACTCAAGAGACATTTACATGCATTGAAAGTATTATTTCCACTTCAATCATGTTGTCATGCATGTTGGTCGATGGATATGATCTCTGGGTCAATGGCCTAGTGGGTAATTTCCACATCCTATAAATGACTTGCATCCATTAGAAATCCTCTCCCAAATTATCAATCTATGCCAAACAACTTTTCTATCTTCTCATAGTCATTTTTCTAGCTCATACAACTAGCCTCTAATGAAAATCCATGAGGACATGCAATGAGCAACATGGTAAATGGATGGTATTAGATTGATGCAATCCAAAAACACCATAAGTTGATTGGGGTGAGTATGTAGACCTATGGAAACATTCCGGCTCATTCAATGGCATTTTTTAAATTTTTTTGCTTTTCTAATTTACATCCCTAAATATTAATTATGGCTCTCTAAAGTTTCTAAAATAAGAGAAAGGTAGAAAACACCATCTTTTACATCCTCTATTGGTGCCCTTCTTAAACTTGGCATCCTCCATTAGTGACCTTCCTCAACTTGGAATCCTTCATCTCCAAATGGCACCTCAAATCTAGGTTTTTCTATTGTTTTAGACCTAAAAAATCCTTCATGATCATGTCTGGTTTCTTCATAGGCTTTTTTTTCACATTGTAGCACCATATGAGTCAAACCCCTAATTTTTAATCAAACCTTAATAGAGATTTTCCTCACATGGTACCACTAGAGTTTTCCTCTCACTTCTCTTTTCATGAGTCAAAAATTAATATTCTATCATGCCCTAAAAATGGTTGTAACATATTTCTGAAACATTTTTTTAAATAGTTGTTTTTTTTAATTTTTCCCATAAGAGAAAAGTTTTGCTTTAACGAGCACATAAGGGTGCATAGGATAATTTGTTAAGACTTTAGCTTATTCGAGGAGGTCTAGTGTTCCATGTCAATTCTAGCAAGTGGTTGGAAGGCTGGGTGCACTCTCATCATAGGGCATTTTTTAAATTTTTAGTACAATTTTAATTAAATATGCCTTATTTATAGAAAAGTAATATTGTAATAACTTTTGATCAGTAGCTCAAAATTGAGTACCATGTTTTTCAAAAGTTCATATTTTTCTATTTTCCACATAGTAGACTCCTCCAAAGTACAAGACTATGAAGGATCTATAAGAGCAACATCCTAAATAGGTATGACAGTAGAATCTACAATGGGACAACTAAGGTCTAGTTGAATCACATCCTATAGTGGTGGCTCGACATAATGAAGAACACTATCCATTATGAATGTATCATCACATAAAATAGGAGTAGGAGGAGAGACTACAATAGTCTTAAAAGAAAAAATAGGAAGTGAGGGAGGATGTGTGATGTAAATCTCAATAAGATCTCTGAAAAGAGATTGAAAGATGCTCTAAATAGTGCTAAGACACATAGTGAGTTGCACATGATGATGTAGATCTCATAAAATGTGTAGTAACAAGGTACCACAAACCTTGTCACAAGTGTTAGCCCACTTTATGTACTTGTTATAATCAATGGGAGTAGGAAACTATCCATATAGAATTGAAATATGATTCTTTCCTTTTTTTTAAACAAGTGTTCCATGTAAGTACACCAAGAAGTATAGTTGGTATTTTAAATAAGAACCATTGGTGTAGAAGGAACTCTCCTCATCATATAAGTGTATGAATGCACAAAAAAATTGTAATGACCCATAAGAATAAGACACGCTCATGAAGAGGACATCAGGCATAGCTAAGAATATATCTAAATGAGCAATAAATGCAAGATCAACATAATGTAAAAAATGAGAATGCATAGGAGAAAAAAAACACAACACCACATAATAACCCCTAAAAAAATAGAAATAATTCTCCCATAATGTTGTATGTACAATAAAATTCATATAGATTTTAGACACAACAAGAATGCATCTTAAGAGATTAGTGTATAAGTAAGAGAAACTAGAGGGATATTGGCCTAGGATGATAATTATGTGTTGCTGATCAAAAGTTATAACAAATTATATTTACCATCATTAATGAATTTATACTAAAAGTTTAAATGCATAAGTGGAAATGGAGTGAACATAGCCTTCAAGTCAGTCAATGGAACCAAAACTAAACTACAATCCTTAAGTAAATTAAAGTCAAAAATAACCCTCATACTTGGCCCTATGAACTTGTTGGGCAAAATTGACCTACATAAGAAGCTTTTGCCCAAATAGATCAAGGCACTCTCTTGAACCTTTCATCAACCTTATACACCCAAAACTAGTCCCTTTTTGGTCTTGAATATCCTCTACAATTTTGGTATCTTGGTATGTTTCCTATCTCAAGATATAAGCCTTCAAAAATGATCTAGTAGTGTGGGACGTGTCTGGAAATGTTAAATTAAGGCCATGGGAAATAGCCATTTAGATTTAAAAATATTCAAATAGGATAAAATTGAATGTAGGGTTGTCAAGTGTCAAATCATCACTCGATCAGATCAGTAGATCAACAACACATGAGGGATAATGAGGTCAATAAGGAAATACAAATCTGTGGCACACATTCAATCATGCAATCAAAGATCAATGGTGAACATGAGGTCAAAAATTTAGAGGATCCTGAGGATGAACACATTTCTGCCAAGTGTCATAATCATGATGAATCCCAAGAAAATCAACAATATGCATTTGATCAAGAAGATCAAAGATCAATTGAGTGCATTCAATTGTGAAAGGGCAAGTCGACGATGCAGATCAAATTCAAAAAGTAAATGAACCTAGATTACATGAGAGGCTACCACATGGTGCAAATGCATTAGCCAGATGGAGACTAATAGTAGGGTCCATAGGAGGCACATGGGATTGCCACATGTCACCATCTTAAATGCAGATATCAGATCAATAGTAACATTGAAGGTAAAATTTAGGAGACTCCAATGGAGATTGATGGATAAAATTTGATCAAGTTCCAATGGTGTAGGCGATGAAGACACATGTCCAAGGTGATAATAGTCAAATTTTAAAATGAAATAAGCATCCAAACGAAATTCCACATAGGCAAACATGCAAATCAAAATATCTCACCACCTAGGTAGGTGAATATATAAATGCAAGATCAAACTATGATCTAGGTTACCAAAGCAAACACTGCATAATCATATGCTTCCATTAAAGCTTAGCTACAGCTCTCAAAAGCTCTCAGATGTAATTTTTACATCTTTTTCATGATAAAAAACCCTAGCCTATGGATCTTCATTACAATTATGAATATATGAAAATCAATAAGAAAATTGGTTTTTATCTATAATGGATCTATGTTCAAGGTTTGGAGTAAATGTAAAATGGTGATTATGAAAGGAGTGTCATAAGGGACACCAGATAACATAAAGGATATATCAAGATGAAGCATGGTTTCACAAGCTCATTATGAAGATGGAGAGTTTAAACATTGAGAAAGGCAAGTGGAGCATTTAATGAAGTTTCAAAACTCTTTAGGTACTTTCCCATTTTAATGGATCATGACTCAGCATCCTCAATAAGTTATTGTCTTCTAGTATGTTTATAATCAAATGAGAGGGATTGAAGTCTATTTAGAGTCGATGAATGGCTATTTGAGAGGTAGGATTAATGTTAATTGATAAAAATGTGATCAGAACTCCATCAAAGTGGTTGGACATCATTTATTGATGGTTATTTTTGCTTGCTCCTTCTCTCTGTCTCTTCCCCTTCTCTCATATACCTCTCATTTTTTTTCTTTAGGATATCTCTGACAATTCTAATTTTTAGAGAGGAGACTCTCATTTGATAAGATGAAACCCTATCAAAAATTTGTATGAAAAACCTATTGAAGCAAAAAATATGTTCTATATCTATCTCTTGCCTCTGAATTGTGTTTAGCAAAGCTTGTGTATGATGTCATTGCAAAGGAGTGTCTTCTATGTCCATTGTCTTTCTTTCTTACCTATCCTTAGGCATTTTCAAGCTATTTACAAGTCTGAACTCATGCTCTTTCTACCATTAATGGATGCTTGGTGTGAATCTTAGAATTCCTCTTTGCTTGTGATCCTAATTTATGAAATACTTATGCAAATTAACTAGTTTTGTGAGATTGTGTGAGCTAGGATTATCTTATGCTTCATCGGTGTTTATTTCATGCTTATGTGAGTTCCCATTTAAATTTGGTGCATCACCCTTTTAACTATCTTAATAACCCTTTACCCTCTCTTTATCCCTTTTCCAAGTAGAAGTATTAGTCTAGGTGATCTACCATGAGGAAGTTGACCTTCTCCGGAGGTTCAACCCCACTACAGGATATCCACAGCCTGGGGTTGTTTCCATTTTATGGATTAGTTGGAAGGAACCTAAAGAACCCCATAAAATGGTGAAAATTAAGTACATAATAGTTTATGACACACCTGGTGGGATAAACATTATTCACTGAATGAAGATTTTTGGTGTTCTCTTCATCCTATCAGCCTTTGGAGGCATGTGTGCAAACACCAATGGCAACTCCAAGTATTTATCACATGGTATGAGTAGCCTAAGTTCTTAGTCATCACTATATGGTATGTATAATCAACCATATTTTGATCAGTATGCTTATTCTCTAACTGAACATCCTTCATATCATATTAGTAATGTTTATGGCTTCACCCCAAGTGATTCTCAAGATTCAATGTGTTAGCCTTCTCAATCTCAATATGTCCCTAGTTACTCCTCAAACAAATCCATTTCAAGGTTGAAGAAAATGCTATTAAGCTATGAAAGGTACATGATATAACTTAATTCATAAAGAGGTTATGGTCAAGATATCCCTAATCACATCATTCATGATGTGAGAGATGCATTTCAGTTAATGAAAGAATAATGATCACCTATTGAGAGAATAAAGTGGAAAAGCTTCTCAAGTGAGATGATGGGTGTAAGTGGTCTCATTTAAATCATTGAAGATAAGCTAATAATTGATGAAGAACAATAGGTCCAGCTCCATCAACCTTATGTGTCTTCATATACACCACATCAACCCTCATATATTCCACCCATTCTTCCCCAAGAGACCATTCCAAGTGACATTTCAAGTTTTCAAAGTCCTTCATGGGTTCCTCAAAACTTCCCTTATTGGAATTCAATCCAAGAGAGATTTCAAAGAAAGGAGGAGACTATTATTGAGCAACCTATTACTGAGATCCAAGATTCTACTTATCTTCCTCAACAATCCTCTTGTATCTCATACCATCCCTCTTGTGTTCCTTATCTTCTTGAAGCCACTAACCACCTTAAAGAGTATATATTTAAGAAAATCAAAGAGTTAGAGCTAAAGATGAGGAAGGATGAAGAGAATCAAAATCAAAATGAGGTGGTTGTACCTTATATAGTTCCATCATGGAAATTAGTTCAAAAAGACATGAAAAGAAGGAAGAGGTGCTAGTTGAAGTAGTCCAAGAAGCAGTCTTAGAGGAGGAGGAGTTAGTTGTGCAAAAATTGAATCAAGCAACCATAACCTAGCTTAGTGAGATTGATCTAAAAGAGTTATGAGACTCTTCTTCCTTTCCCCAATAACCACCTAAATTGACTTTCAAAGTCCCTAGTTGGAAGGACACTCTCTTAAGTTGTAAGCAAGGTGAACTTTTTCACCCACCCACCATCTCCCTCTTGGAGAAAAAATCTATTTTACAAAGGATAGAGGAGGATCTTGTAGTCATAGGTGAACCACAAGAGGGAAATTTAAGTGTGTATGAGGAAAAAATTGTGATAGGCAACCCACTTCATTTAAAGGAGGAAAATTTAGGTTTGGACCAATCTTTTTGGCATGGATTTGACACTAATGAATTAGAACCTGAAAGGGACAATCCTCAAGTAGATCATGCTAAAGAGGTCATAAATGCTCAAGAGAAATAAATAGATGAGTAGTTCTTAGAACATCTTGGTGAGGTTTTAGATCTTGATGCAGTTCACTTACAACCAAATGTCCTCAATGATGAACAAGGTAACTATGAATACTTGTTTTAAGTATTGGAAGAAAGCTATATGTTGTTACCACGTAATTATGAGTTAACTAAGGAAATTGGAGGAAGTATTGGTGACCTAATCAATAATTTAGAAGTGGTTGATGAATAAGTGGAAACTCCTCAAGAGGTTATTGATAGTCAAATATGCCACTTCAACAAACTATGGGTGAATAAGGTTTCAATAGTTGGTCAATCATGAGATTGAGTGTCACTTGAAGGCAGTATTGATGTTTTCAAGTTTGAAGAAGATTTGTCAAAAAAGAGTTGTCAAGTGAGAAGGTTTTAAGTTCTCCTATAGTCCAACATGAATTAAGCTTTGCAGCTTTGGACTAGTATGTCTACATAGGAGACATGTTTGTATTTTTCATCCACTAGAGAGCATGACACAAAGATTGGCAATCAAGCAGCCTAGTTCACTAGTTTTGGTGCCTAAAAAATAAGCTATTTTCCATCCTATTCTATTACAAGTGAATGGTGCTAAATGTTTCCCATTTGATCTAGGATGAAAATACTTCTAAGATTTTAAAATCATTGTATAAATTAGAGTATATTTTTATGTTTTCCTTTAAGTGCCTTGTGCACATTTCTTTTTAGTTGTGTGTTTCCCTTCCATAAGTTCCTTGGGCACAATGTTTGTTTTTCTCTTGTTGATCTTGTTGCTTCAAGAGGAGGTTTTTAGAAAGGGATAACCTTGTACCAATTTCATATCAACTAGGAAAAAATACTTGTGACAACATATAACAAATGGATCAGATAAGGCAACTAATTTGTTACATATCAGGCATGCAATCCCAAGAGATTGCCAGACAAGACAACATATACCCTAATGGATCAAACAAGACAACATATACCTTTCACTAGTCATGGGATATACTCTCTTGATCCTTTCAATAACCTTCTACCCCATGACTAGTCCCTTTCAAGTCCTAAATATCCCCTACAAGTTTGGTGTCTTGCTGTGTTTACTATCTCAAGATATAAGCCTTTAAAAAAAATCTAGTAGTGTGGGATGTGCCTATAAACATCAAAATAAGGCCATAAAAATAGCCATTTGGATTCAAAAATATTCAAACAAGCTAAAATTGAATGCAAGGTTGATAAGTGACAAAGCCTTGCTCGATTAGATTAGTAGACAATGACATGCGGGGGATAGCATGGTCAATAAGTTAATACATATCTATGGTACATGTTCAATCATTAAATCAAAGATCAATTCTAAGCATGAGGTCAAATGGTCTATCAACACCAAAATTTTAGCTAAGTATTGTCCATTTTGATGAGAGATCGACATGGCATGAAAGTACCATATCATGGAAAGACTATTGTGCAAAACTTGTTAGGTGCATAAGTAACATGGCATGCAACCTATAGGACACAAGAGGATAAAGTGTGGAAGAACCAACGCGAGAGGACCCAGTCAAAGAAGAATTTTTCATGAATAACCCAAGAACATAGGACTGACAACTAAAGCAGAAGACTTGGGGAGTGTGTGGGAAGCAAGGGTAGTTAAGGAATGGTTCATATGGGACACCTAGCCCTTATTGAATAGAAGTTTTGCATCAATCGTGAGAAGATGAACACATGGAAATAATAATCTAGCATAGTGAGGGTATATAAGGGGCACAAAGGACTGGGTCCTTAGGCAAAGTTCATTGAATGAGCATTATGACTCTCAGTCGATTGGGAGTCCATTAGTTATTTATTTTTTCCATTAATGATGTAAACACTTTGTTAGCTATAAACAAGTATAAGTACCCCTGTTGTAACTGATGGGTTGTTGGTTGGTTGATTTCTAGATGCTCTCAATTAATGTATGAGTTTTGAACATTACACAATTTTTCTTGTGTTCATGATAGTTGAATGTGATATATTAAGTGGAGAGATAACTAGAACTTAGTATGGAATATAATTTGCCTTTTCTTTTCCTAAAGTAACAATGATAACTAGTGATAGCAGTAGTCTGTAATATGGTGATTGTACTTGGAAACATTAGAATAAAAGTGGTTTTTTTGTGATTTTAGCTTCAATGACATCCTAGTTTGAGAAGTTAATAGACAATAGTGCATATGATACATACAACAGTGTTTGGTGCACTAACTATGAATCATAAGGGCATGCATAGATCAACTACTCATGCAAGAACATCTACGTAATACTTCAATAGATGTATGAAATCTATCATGAGGAATATGATGTACACCTTTTTCCTCTTCTATAGCAATATACACACACTAAGGTGTATTAGTATTGTAAGATATGTGATGCTTACACTCATGTCACTAATGATTCTCAAGTAATTAGTGACATCGATGAAGCACGAGCATGTGACACTCATCAACCTCTATAGTAAATAATTAGGATAATGGTAAATATCATGGTTGAGGATGATAAGGTGGTCATTTCCCACCTAAGACATGTTATAAATATAGATCCCCAGACCACTACTAAAGAGATTTCCTAGACTACCCTACATGTGCTTTCTATAAAAAGGACCACCGACTGGAAGAGTGTCCTAACTTGTATGTAGCTATTACTAAGGAGCAAAATGAAAAGGGTACCAACATGATATGTGTTGAGAAACCACATTAGTTTACACATTCAATCACCTTAACTATTCAATAAGTGAATATTACCATGCATAGTGGACAATCTCAATCTCTCTCAAATTTTTATTGAAAAAGTTTAGCGTGAAGAACAACGAGCAAGAAAGTATCCTGATGCCTAAAAGTAGAAGGATGTCCTCCAAGATATGATGGAATTAGTATGAGAAATTTATGGAAAGATTTAATTCCTTAAATATAAAGAAGAAATGCAATGTGTTGATGTGTAAAGGGTAGCTGAACCATAAAAAATGGAATGTGATGACTTCTAGGAGTTATGCAAGCACATGTTGGATGAGGACATTGTTTCATAATTGAGTGCTTAGATTAAGAATAAAGCATAAATGCTAAATTATGCTTAACCCCAAGTCACTTGGTAGACTAAGGATCATCATCTAAATCATCCTTGGAGGCATGACACTCCTATTCCCTTTTCTCCCCTAGAAGATAGAGAGATACTAGTCAATACTACCATCGATGGATGGGTAATTCGGAACATACTAGTTGACACTGACACAGAAGTGAATGTCCTCAACAAAGATGCTTTGAAAAAAATAGCTAGTCTAACATTACAACCATCACCTCACATGTTATTCATGGCTAAAAAAACTTGTGCTTTACTAATATGTGTCCTCAAGAATGCCATAGTTGAAATACTTGGAGTATGCTTCAAGGAAATTTTTTAGGTTCTTGAATTAGCTGAGGTAGATAACTTCCAAGCCCTTTTGGGATGATCCTAGTGCTATGAAAATAATGTAGATATGATTTTTAAGAACTGGTATATTATTTTTGAGAACACTGACTAGCATGTTATTATTCTCTTTTATCAAACACAAGGACACCCTTATATAAAACCCATCAATATGGAAGAAGACATTAACCACATCTACAATGTCACTACCAGAGATGATAAACAAAGAGATCCAATTCTTGATAGCATTCTCAGATGGTCAAACACTCAGTCTCTCTCTAACACTACAAGCAATGCTTGTAATTGGCAGGCACAAAGTAACTACAACCCCACTGGAAGAGTGTATAGTGCAATTGGAAGTCAGCAGACCATTCCATGCTAGTTTCATAAATGTCACAAAGTTGTGCACCTTGTCACTAATCAAGACATGAGGGGACCAATCATAGAGGCACCACTTGAAATACTCAGTTAGACTCCATGGTTCCATGGACAAATGTAGGTACATGACTTCATACAATGCCTTGAAGAATTCTATGACACTAAAAGTGATTGTATGAGGTCATTAGTTCATATTTTAGATGGTACAACAACAAGATGGTGGTAAACCCATCATGAATGAATCCTTCAGTGGGACCAAGTACACTCTACCTTACATCATCAATTTCATCATGACAACAAGGTCAGGGGAGAAATAATCTATAGTGGAGTACTAGCACTTGAACCGTATATAGAAGCTTGTGAGAAAATGTGGAGAAATGAAGATTCATATCTATCAGAGTACTTATGGGTGAATACATTTTATGAAACTTTACGTACCTGGGTAAGGGAATGGTATATTCATGAAGAATGATAGTTGTAAACCTAATTTTGGTATCTCTTGAAGGAAAACATGAAATTGGTCTTATCTTATTCTTCTCTTGGAAATGGATTTACACCTCACCCTCTAAGCCATACACGAAGCAATTGTTGGTGACCTAAGTCCCATTAAATATCATCTACAAAATATCCATCATGTTCTTGAATAACCTCTATATCTATTTAATGAATCATCAACACAAGTTTCTATGCTAGAACTAGTCCTTGATCATGACTAGCATGAAGAAATATGTCTAGGCAAACAAAAGCTAGTGTTTCATGTAGAAGAAGGTGAAGGATCCAATCCACATGACCCATTGACAACCCATTTGGATGCTCATATGAATTATGGTAAGAAAAAACTATTTGTGATAATAACACTAATATAGACAACCCTTACAATGGGCCCATTCAAACTGTTCACTGAAATATCAGTACGAAGTAAGAACCAAAGATGGTTATGGTAGGAAATTACTAGACTGAAATAAAGATTTCAAATATATTTGAGATGTTAAATGAATACTAGGTTATCTTTCCAAGAAACTACAATAAAATTAAGGGAGTCCATCCATATTTAGTAAATATGCATATCAAGTTGATTGATGGTGCTTGACCAGTCAGAAAGTGTCCATATAGAATGAATCCCAATCTACGAGTGCATGTCAATGAGGAAATTGATAGTATGATGCACATTGGAGTAATCACCCCCATTGATGAATCTAAATGGGTTAGTTTGATGTTGATTAGTATCAAGAAAGATGGATTCATCTATATTTTGTGGACTATCAAACACTTAATGCATCTTATGTCACTGACCCTTTCCTAATGCCTTTCATGGAGGAAATCCTTAAAGGTGTTGTTGGATTGAGATATATACCTTCACAAATGTCTCTTGAGATACCATCAAGTACAAATAGTTGAAGAGGACCAATCAAAGACACCATTTGCCACTGAATAGGGATCCTTCATGTATATTGTCATGCCCTTCAGGTTCAAGAATGGCCCAAACGTATTTTCACTCATAGTTGTTGAAGCCTTTAGGGATTTCACTCATAAGTTTATTCAAGTTTACTTGGATGATTGGATAGTTTATGGTTTGGCCAAGGACCATTGTTCTAACTTTAGGCTTATGTTTGAGCATTATCAAGGTCTTAAAAATATATTTAAACTTAAATAAGTGCTTATTTGATACACTATTTGGTGCGCTATTAGGACATATTATACATAAGGAAAGACTTATGGTAAACCTAGTGAAGGTGTTTATTATTCTTCACCTCCCAACACCCAAGACTCAATGCAAGGTCTATGTCTTTTTGGGCCATATCGGTTACTATAGAAATTTCATTCACAGATACGAAAATATTGACATTCCCCTAGAGGAACTTCTAAAGCATAATGAACATTTTATATAGATAACTTTTGAAAATAATATTTTGAAACACTAAAAGACAAACTAGTCATTATTCCTATCCTCTAGTTTCCTAATTGGACAAAACCATTCCATGTCCATGTTGATACATCTAGAATGTTCATTGGTGAAATCCTTGCATAACTAGGTGAAGGTCATTTAGATCATCCAATCTACTTTTCCAGTAGAAATATCACTCCAACTGAAAGGAACTATAGCACTATAGAGTGTGAAACATTGTTGATGGTCAATGCTCTATAGAAGTTTTGATAGTACTTATTATCCACTCCCTTTGTTTTATATACATATCATGAGGCTTTTATGTACCTTGTCAATAAAGCTATACTACATGGACAAATCTATCATTAGATAGTGTTATTCCAAGAGTTCCAATTTTATGTCATAGTGAAACCTATGAAAGCCAATTATGGACCTGACCACTTATCTCAAATTGAGTCTAGAAAACCCTCGCATACCATTGAAGATGAGTTACCTGATACTCAAATATTTTGTGTCACTCATGTACCTAAGGATCTTGAGGATATTACTGCTTTTTTGACCTCTGGTTTAGTGCCTAATTATCTCACTCTCCAGGCCAAGAAGCAACTCGTGATCCACATTACACCATTTCAACTCATAGGAGGATATCTTTACAAACTTGGTTGTGATGAGATTATTTAGTGCTATGTTATGCAACATGAGCATCCTAAACTACTTCAATAAGTTCATGAAGGAATTGATGGAGGACACTATGATGGAAAGACTATTACATGTAAGGTTCTATTGCCCAAATTATGGTGGCCTACTCTCTTTAAAGATGCCAAAGTGTATGTTAGGCAGTGTGATATATGTCAGTGCATAGGAAAACCTAATTGTAGAGATGCCATGCCTTTACAACCAATACCTTTTTAGGAACCATTTGATAAATGGGTAATTGATTTTGTTGGCCCATCACTATAACTAGATGAATAATGAGATCTTGGTACATCATTATAGAAATTGACTACCTTATGTATTGGGCTAAAGCTATACCAACAAAAGATTGTACTAATGCCACTATTGTGTGCTTCATCTAGGAGAATATCATCACTCACTTTGTATGCCTACTAAGTTTCACTAGTGATCATGGTACCCATTTACTAAATGAAATAATTCATGTCTTACTGAATGATTTCATGATTGCACACCACAAAATGACACCATACCATCCTCAAGCCAATGACACTACCAATGCCTTCAACAAGAAATTAGGCACCACTTTACTAAATTTTTTTAATATTAGTCAAATTGATTAAGATGATAGGGTGTTTTTGGTACTATGGGATTACCAAAAACCTACAAGCACCTAAATAAAAACACACCCTTCAATTTAGTATATGGCAAAGAAGCAGTCCTATCGATTGAGTTTTTGATACCATCTCTATGTATAGTGTGCATAAGACAATTAGATGAAGAGTCATCCTTGAAAGCATGCCTAGATACTTTGTTATAATTAGATGAAGTCCATTTCCTCACTCATTGGATTTAGTATATGGAAAAGTGCAAATAGAAAACATGGCATGATTACCACATAAAGAACAAAACATTTTCCCCAGGTATGAAATTCCTATTATATGACTCCAAGTTTGTGCACCATCTTGGAAAACTTTGGATTCACTGGGATAGTCCTTTCATCATTCATAGCATTCAACAAATCAGATCATGTTGATTACAAAGGATGGATGGCTAGTTCCTTCCTAGGGATTACAATGGAAGTAAGGTTTGGCCATATTTCACTTCTAAATAGTTGAAGTATTGTAATCAATAATGATTTTTCCATTAATTTAGGATTTCGTGTTTTCAATAAAAGTGTTGTGTGTGTTTTGTGCAACCATTTATTTATTTAATTATTTTTAATGTTTTTTTTTTTTTTTCATGGTGGACTAGGACTTGTTTTAGTGTGGGGTAGAAAGAGATCAAAAATCTTAAAGATTCATAAGTAAATAGATTGTATAGGCATGAAAAGTATATGGGCATGCAAGGTTGTTAGGGTGCAAGGAACCTAGGCATGGAAAGTGTTAAGGTTGGGCAAGTCATTTAAGGAATGCAAACTATGAAACCTAAGGATAGGGTGTTCCCATCATTAGTTTGAAATTTTAAAGACATATTTCTTCCACAACAAGGAAAGCAAGAGACAAAACTATCATCCACTTCAAATGAAGGCATGAGATGAGATGTGCCATTAATGTGAAAGGAATAATTGTGTCAAGAATTGTGCCAATGATGTGACATGACATTACCATTAAAATCATTAAATGCCAAGAGTAATGATTGAAGCACGATGGTCATTAAGGATACACTTTAATGACATGAAGTGATGGATGATGGGAAGGTTGTAATGATGATGGAACCCCCTTGAGCCTATAAATTGGCTAGTTAGCTTATTTTTACTCTTTACCTTTTTGATTAATTATTATTAACAAAGCTAAAGAGTTAAAAACAAATGAATAACAAAGCCGAACAAGTGAATACTAGAGCCAAAATATGGAGAAGTCATAATTTAATATGGGTAAAATAGGGGGAACTTTAATATATGATCATGCCAAAGAGATTACAAGTTACAGGTTGTAGAAGTCCACCATTAGAAGATACTCAAGACAAAGACCTATCCATGACCATTAGACTTACTTTTCAAGTCATTCAACATACCACAATCACCTACAACTAGTCAAAATACAATCACAAAATTATCATATCAGATCCTAATCCAAATTGCTTGATAATCTATAAAGAGGACATTAACACCACATTTGGGACACTATAACCACATGTCACTAGTGTCCCCAACTAGGCACTACTATCCTTAGCCCCAGTTCTTCTGAACATATAGTTTTTCAAATATATACCCCTCCTATGGTCAGCCTAAGCAAATTTTCTTGTCCATAAAAGTAATACAATCCTATAAAAACATTTTTGATCCACCTCTATTCACTAGATGTAAAATATATGCAAAATGTATTCAATCAAAAGACAAAGTTAAGCAAAATCAAGGTATTTGATCCTTATTCTACCCTAATTTTGCATACTACAATCTACAACAACCTTAGACCTAGATTTCAAAGACTTCAAACTTCAAGCACATTCAAGGCATCCAACTCCACTCTCATTTTATCATTCACTTGCATTTGAATTAGGCACTAGGTGTGAGAGCTGCATCAAGTTTGATCCTTCTTCAGAGTATTAGTATATAGGCAACTCTAAACACATCAAGGTGTTGAGGATGTGCAGTCCATCCTACTAAAACACACAAAATTATTGATCATGTCATACTTTCAAGGAGGAAAAATGTTTGAACATTAAATTAGGTTTTTGAGGCACAACACATAGTTCTAGGTTTCATTTACACAAGAACAAGACATACAAACAGAAGTGCAGGTGATCCTAAAAAACTAGGAATAGTCCCATAAAGGGCACATTAGCACCACATTGAGGACACCACACATAGATGGTGATACTATATATACTAGATGCTACTATCTAGTGAACAAATGAATACTAGAATTTTATTGAAGACATACATGACTACCTAGATCTCAACTTTTAGAACCCATATCATCTGTGACAATTAGTTTTCAAACAAATATTTATTTATGCACATTTATTTGAAATTTTTAAAAATTCAAACAATTTCAAAGTTCATAACAAATAAGAAATTAATTACTGCATTTTATTCGACTAATTTAGGCATCTCAACCCTTTAATCTAAACATAAGGTTTTTATTGTAAAACCCTAAAAGGTTAAATCAAGTTATAAGATATGATCATAAAGCTTCCATATTTGCAAATAGGATCAATTGTAACCAAATTTCATGATGTTTTGAGGTCCCATGACATACCAAGTACTCACCCACGCATTTGTTAAATTTAATCTAATGATAAATATTACATGTCATAACACATTGAAATTTATTTCACAAAAGTTATGAATACAAATATAATAGTTCTATAATTTATTTGTCATTAAAAATTATGTAATAAATATCACTAAATCTAAGAACTAATCCCTTGATAAAACTTTAAGATGTGTTTTGAACATATAACTTAGATATATTTAATGCATCTATATGGGGATATTATTATTTTTATCTTTTTTATTGTCATGTGTGGTAGGGAAAGCCTAGACCATTTGAACCCCAGGAAAGAGTTTGTTGTGTCAGCTTCAATGGGGGGAACTAGAGTGTGAGTCTAACCTCTATGTTACAAAAATCTTAAAGAGCAAAAAATGACATAGAATAAGATTCAACAAAGTGGGTTGACTCATTTTATTGAGATATTATGTAGTTGTGATCTAATCATATCTTTGGATTTTGCAAAGGAATGGAATGAGAGTGTAGTGGGGATGAAGGATTTAACTTTGGAAAAATTCAAAAATCAAATTTATATGGTGATGAGGATGCTCGCAGATGGTGTGAAGACATTTAAAGATATAATTTGGAAGAAGAATCTAGTTCACAACTTATTTAAACCTGAAGAGATAATTTACTAAACCGAAGCAAGTTATCTTCATATGGGCCTACTTAATCCTTGGGGAAAATCTATTTTTATTTCATGAAGTAATCAAATATTAAAGGTAAGTATATGGTCAACTATTCTAACCATTTTTTTCTGTTAAACATTTCAGATGTAATTTAAGGATCAACTTGCCTTTCTTTCAATTGATGTCCTTAAAGAGTACCATCATGAACTGTAAGGAGGAAAATAGTGACTATTTGCTTCATCAAGGTCTCATTTTCATATTATTTACGTCTTGAATCCCAACCATTGAATATACCATGTTAAATGATTTAAAAAAATAAGGGAATATTGAGGAGTTGGGTTTGATCGAGAGTTCAAAGAATAGTGCCGATGATCATGAAGAAACACTTACACAATTTAAAGAAAATATCAGGTTAAAGTAAATAAGATTGGAATTTTGGTTAAAGAGAAAAGTATCAAAGAAGGAAGGACCAAAAATACAACATTGAGAGGGAAGGATTAGACCTCTGAGAAGAAGGATATTATAAAGAAGAATCAAATCTATCCAAGGACCAAAATGGCTGACATTTTAGAAGTGGAGGATTCCCCCATTGATAGAGTGAGAAAATTTGAGAAAACTACATTATTCCATCTCAAACTTCTTAAATAGCTAATCAAATATAATCCAAGAAACCTACGAGGAGATCTAGAGAAAGATGGAAGAAGAGGTTAGAGCATCCAACATAGCCTTCTTGAATTTCAAACATGTCATTATCTATACGAAGGAAGAGATTTCTAGGCATACCTCTAACTTGTAGAAGGTTAAGGAGGAAGGGAGGATAATTAAGCATAAGGAGAAGCAAAATTCCAATTATGTTAAGATCAATTCTAGAGAAAGTAGGAAAGAACTTAGTGACTAAATATATGTTGTGAATTATATATATGGTTTAAACAAATCTACCAGGGGAAAAATAAGATGACTGGATACAAAACACTAGGAAATCAATATGACATTTTGGAAACCATGGTTTGGGCACTCAGAGAAGAAATGGAAGCTGCCATCTTCCTAGAAGAGATGGTTGATCTCTAAGGTTGATATTTTGATATATGATTGATTAAGGTCAGTTTTTTGTCTATACATTTTTTGATGTGATGTGCCCCCTTTATCACATTTTTAAAGGCCTTTTCTCATGTTTTTTTTGGAACTCTATTGTCTATATTTTCACTGTAAACTTGGGATATGGGATCATTGTAAAACCCTTTTATTTATAGTAATTAAAAAAATATAACTTATAGATGTAAATTGTTGTAGGTTTGGAAAATAAGGTTCACTGAATGACAAAGTAGACAATAATAGATTACAAATTTATATATTTAAAACCATTACATTTTATTGGTTTTCAAGCCTCTATTTTTAAAAAAAAAATATCTGTAATGCCTATAATACCCTTATAAATAATATTTTAACAAATCCAAAAAAATATAAATTTTCATTTTTAAAAAATAATAATTTAACAAATCCAAAATAATTTCAATGTACATTTTTAAGAGTACCTACTAAACACAGTAGTAAATAGAATCTTAAGATTTTTATTTATTTATTTATTTATTTTTTGAATAACCTCATTATTAGCCCAAAACAGATACTCTAGGCACTATGTTAAACTAACCATCAATTAAAACATGATTTCTTAACCAATCAAATGTCATTATTTTATCTGTATTGAAATGAATGTTTTTCAAAGGTAAATTATAATATTTAGCCGATAAAATATAATAACATTATTTTTTGAAATTAATGGGTTGAAAAATTCACATGCGATCGCTTCGTTGAAGTGAATCAAAGTAATCAAAGCCAACTAAAAATAAAAAATGGCATGTATGCATGGAGTTATGTGAAATTGTGAATGTATTACTTTCAAAGTCCCTATCAAACAGAACTTGGCTAACTTAACTTTAATTTACCAGTGCTTAGTTGTGATAAAACACATAGTCATGACTTTGTTTCATGACATCAATATGCCCTCGATATCATTCTTCTTACTGATTCCTTGTTGATATGCATCAAAGTTCCTATCTGGATTCCATCTAGTGGATTTCACTTCAAATTAGGGGAAAACCCTTGAGTTTAATTCCCACCAAATTGTTGAGGATCACTATACAAAACCCTATAAATTTCAACAAATTTTGTAGTGGTTTTTACAATAGTTTCTTTGTAGAGATCATTGTACCTAGAAATGACAGTGGATCCACTATCATTCAATCTCATATATGTAAGCAGTTTTTATTCCTCTTCATGTCCATAATTAACATATATCTCCTCGATGACCACTTATACATAGGGTTCCCATGCATGAAATGCTAGTATTACTTATTTGTTATTGATGAAAATAAGGAAAGAGATCTAAAGATTGGATAAGATAAAAGAACCTTGTAATCTACTATGTGTTCCTAATAGCCCATATTTTTAAATTTTTTTTTGGTGTTGAGTATTTTCCATGCTATGATATGTTCTTAGGACATTTTTTAATGTTGTGGGCATGGTGGCATTACTTATTTCATTAAAAAAATAGCAATGGAAATGGGAAAACATCTTCACCTCTGCTACAATAGAGTATTGTGACATGTTCACATCCTTGAGTAATGTTACAAAGAATTTTGATTGTAGTCCCATTCAAGATGCAACTGGCTCTGTCACTTCTAACTTATTTATATACCCTCTTATCATATTAAGTGGTTGTGTTTCTTCTATATTCACTTTGGTCTATATCTAGATTTCACCACATACTAAGTGGATTTGCTCTAATGCTTGTGACTTCTCTTCTAAATAAACACGTCACAAATTGATTTCATCTAGTGTTGAGTTAGGTTATGAGTGTTTAGTGAATATTTTCAAGAAAGTATTAAAGTTGTGTAGCTTATAGTTTTCAATGTTGAAAACAACTGAAAGTTGTTCCTATAAATATTCCAACATTTAGAGAAACTTGTTACACAAAAAAATTGTTCTGCATGCCTCCACATTTCCATTAGCCATCCTTGCCCTTACAAAATATTTTCAAATAAAAGACCTTAAGTTTGTCATATATTCATAATTCAGATGCAAGGTAAAATCTTCTTATCCTTCCCATTATTCTGCAAACTATAATTATTTTATTATTTTAAATGCATATTTTTAACCTTGCATTTGATGTTTTTTTATCACACAATATGCATGCCAAAAATAGGATAGCTCATTAGGATTCGAGGAAAAAGTAATGTGTTGGACCTTTAGAAAATTTAGTTTATGTTGAGGCATACATCAGTTGGGTTTCAAAATGATAAAAAAATTTAAAGATTTTAGTTCATATTTTATTATATCATTTATGCAATAGAATTTGTAAAATAATGGGGAATATTTGAATGTTTTTATACAATTTCATTGGTACTACTCACATAACTATCTACTTGGTCTAATATTATATCTTGAGCAGACCAAAACAACAACTGGGCTGATTATGGAATATCTTGTGGATGGAATGGTAAGGACATTTCTTGCTACTACTTGAATTTACTCTATTGTGCTTAGCTTAATATTTTCCACGAGAGTTTTTCATTATGAATAAAAATCTTATATTTTCAATTTATTTTATTAAGACTTACTATGGTCAATCTTAAAAGTTTTTTGGGTTTGGAGTTTGTATTTTTGGTTACATAATTTTTTTCATATAAAATTGTCAATGATAAATTAGTATCCTAATCATAAATCCTTCTATCATTTACACTAATGTTCATTATCTTTAATAAGGAATGTCATGACATGTTCCTTTGATAATCTACTCTCATCATTTTCAAATTTAAAATGTTTCATCTTGCTGTAAGAAGTTAAAACAATTCCATGCTATCTATTAATTTTATCTGACTACTCAATTATATACCATCTCATTAGATCCAAACATTTTTTAGTTTGGAAAAGGAAATATGACCATGGAGGAGCACCACTCACATTTCAGCATTTGGGATGTTATAAAGGTAATTAGTATGCAATGTCTTATAAATATCATTACCTATTCTTGACCTTTTTCAGTGATTAAAAGTTATTTTATGCTTAAACTAAAATTCTAGTTGCCAATGTGGGGATAATAATTGACACTATGCATATTTATCTCTAATTCAATGCATCAAATTCTAATATATTATGGTTTTAATAAAACTAGTAGAACCATTCTAGATTTAGCTACCTCTCTTGATTGTTTATGATGTGATATCTTTGAAAAATAGGACTTTAAATATCTTGAGAAATGAAAAGGTTATTGCACTAAACCAAGGTTAGCCTTAGATTTTCAAAGAAACAAAATGCATAATTTATGTTGGAGGCTATTGCTCCCAAGATATATTACTTCAAAAAGTTGAAGAAGTCATTACATTATTTATTATTTTGCTATTACAAGTAGAAGAAGCTATAATTGGTGCACTCAAGAGACATTTATGTGCATTGAAAGTATTATTAACACTAAAATAATGACATCAATGTTTATTTTATTTTTTTTGGGTTGGGCGCGGGGGGGGGGGGGGGGGGGGGGGGTGGGGGGGGGGGGGGGTGGGGGGGGGGAAGGGGCGCGCATAAAGAAACTTTTATAATTGCAAGTATTATACTTTTGTGTTTAATGAAATTGTAACAAAACATGATGTTTAAATAACCTATGGCATCAAACTTTGAACACTTTGATTATTTGTATGACATGTAATACACAACGAGTTCAACACTAGGCATATTGTTATTACAATATTTTTGTCTTTTCTTTTATAAAATGAGTAATGCCTATTTTATTTTACTTAATGTTTATAAAAAATTTCAATTCTTATTTAACTCCTTGATGGACTTAGTAGATGACACCCTTATTTTCTAATAACAAAAACAACTATCATATTATAATAATATAATGTAAGCAACAATAAGAGGATAATACAATGGTTATGTGAATAACATAAATATTTACTTATTGTAATTCATTTGTATGTGCATTTATATTTTTACTTCTCTTTAATATTTTTGTGGTCATAAATTATAGATTCGTCTTTGCTATCAATATTTACATTGTCAGGCCACTATTTTTTATTGAAGGATTACAATTTGACAGTAGCATTGGACATGTGGTGATTTCAATTGTTGGATGTCAAAAATATGGTATCAATCCATCCATAAACATGTAATAAAATCACTAATATGAGTAGTAAGTGTTTTCTTCACAAGATTATAAATTCCATACCTCAATTTTATTATATTTTAGTTTCTTTGTTATCCTTGTCTATTTTTTATGTAAATGGAAACTAAACATAAGAGGCATTGAAATATATCAATTTGTCTCTAGGAATTTTTTTCATGAAGAGTAAAATTTTAAGGTTTACATTTTCAATTTTATCTATTTTAATCTAAACTGAAATTAAACATTTGAGGTATTAAATATATCAATTTATTTTTAGGATTTAAAAAAATTAAAAAATTTAAGGTTTATAATCCTATATTTAATAAGAAAAACATGTACTAAAATCACTAAGATATCTCCATTAATTAGGTTCTTGGGAAAACATTACAAATAGTACTATGTGTTTTCTTTACAATATTATATATTTTTCAAGTCCCATCCATAAATTTTTATATACTAACATAAGCATTTTTCTTCTCTAAAACTATGATATATATAACCTGAAAACCCTATAATGCAATCTCAGTTGTAAAATTTGGTATCTTAGAGATCATAGTGTAAGTTTTGATAAACTAAAACATTTGTATTTCATTGCAAGGAAATAAACCTCTAGATCATACAAAACTTTAATTAAAAAATTTAATAGTAAAATTTTAAACAACTATCAAGTATGCCTATTGAAGGTTTAAGATCTTATATATGTTTGTAAAATGTAATAAAGCTATTCTTATTTGAGTAGTGTCAAATACACTAGCATATTGCACTGTAATGTTAACATCCCTACGTATTCACATCACATAATTTCTTTTACTAAATTCATCATTCCATATAGTTCACAATTATTATATATACTACCACATTTTATATTAGGGGGTTCAACTACAACATATTATAAATATTATTTTGTGAATATTCACTTTTAGTTATGATTTGATACATGAGCATATCCATATGTGGAAATATTGAAATTTCATGTAAGGTACACAACCTCTAACTCAATGTCGACTAAAAATCATGACATTATAGAGGATTAAGGCAGTTATTTTCAAACAATAGTAAGAAAATTATTTTCAAACAATAAAACATTCATATGCCTGATCATCATTGACAACAACATATATAAAATATGTAAACCATGAAATATCATCGAAGTTACCTAATCTTAAATTCAATGTTAGTGGTAAGACATGGCATTATAGAGAACATAAGATAATTATTTAAAATACTAAAGCATTTATATGTTTGATATTCATCAATAAAACCATATATAACATATAAAACCTAAGAAAAAAAGTTATATTCACATTCAAAAAATGAGTAACTATTCTCATTTAATGTTTAATATCTTATATAGGCTATATCATAGGTATGATCCTTGCTATACTATTGAAGTTACAAATATATAAGTATTCTCATTAAAGGATTAAGATGTTATATAGATTTAATTATATAAACTATAGCATCAGTATATTAAAAATACATGTATAACTATTCTAGTATATTCATAAGTTCCATGTGAGTTAATGCACTCCTAAAATAGACATTGCATATCCTCTGAGTGGAATATGATGATTTGTGCAGAGGCTTATGGTACCTCTTTAAGTTGCAATAATGTCTTGTCACTTACCATGTATAATTTCTCTTATACACATGGATTACTAAAATATGCACATATCTCTTTCACCTATGCAATGGGCACAAAATTGATGTTTTTTTGTAGTATATTTCGACGTTGTCATAGCATAACTGGGATTCTCATTTTTAAAATAAAGAACTTGTTAAACATACATGTGTAGGGATTATATTTACCTATTACAAGGAAACTATCCTTATCCATATTTATGTTGTGTTAGGGAATCTATTTATGTAAATTATAAGGTGGAAGTTCAAATACCCATCTAAAATAATTTTAAGATGAACCACCACACTAAAAATGAAAATCATGAGTTGTAATCACTTATTTTAATGATTGCATATATATTGTAATTATTTGTCCCATAAGAATACAAATATGGGACAATATACATGTATATACAAGACATTAGTTCTTTTTAACATGAATTTTATTTCTAACATTAAATATTATCTTTAAATTTACATTCTTTCATTCAATATTACATGGTTTCTTTCACGATATTGACAGCCATTGTGCAAAAAAATATCACAAATAAGGAGCATCACACAAGGAATAAAAACAATCATAAGAAATGAGTTTGGATGAGTTGGAAATGCATGCTTTAGAAGATGTGCTTGTAGAACAATATTTTGATATCATTTCAATTATGGAGTGCAAGACATTGTCACTGATGTGCAACACTTTTCATTTCTTCATAGTATAGCACTTATGTGCATTGTTGTATTCGTACTCACCATTATTTTTGGTGATGTGATACAAAAATGATTAAATGTGATTACCATGTAATTATGTAATGATAACAACATTTTATAATGTTCTTCCTATAACTATCATGAGATACATCTTAATTATGTAGCAATGACTATGTGCTATAATGTTTTTATTACTATATTACCATTAAGAATCTTTGCCATATTAATTATCAAGTACTTTATGTCTAAAACATATTTGGTTTTTTTTAAAGAGAATGTGTTTAAAAATATTATATGTGTCTCTAATGCATTTTTGTTCATAGATTTCAATAATTGATCATTCATAATGTTTATTGTGTATTGCTCAAACAAATTTTTTTTGTATTACACTAGAATAGATGGTCAATAAGTGGGATGAAATTTCATAACTTCCATTGTAGAAACCAATTGAGGGTCTATTTGACTACAACAATGTTAAATGGGAAAATTCCCTAACATTAATTTGAAAAACATGTGGGTCACTTGGCTAGATGCTGATGGGGTAAAAGACTTTGTGAAAGGGGAATCATTAAATAAGTCATTCCATACAAATTATCATCTATTCCTTGAAAACATGTCATGTATGTGACCTTCCATTCTATATTGAAAGTGGGTATTTATTCATATGTTGTTATGTTCCATTCATATGTCATTTTTGTAGGTTTTTTTAATCTCCATATGCTAGAAATGTCTAACATATCCATAAAGGTAATGGTGTTCATATGGACCTAAGGATATTTAGGAAATTGATACTATGCCAAAGGACATGTTAACGGTGCTGAAGATGGGAAAAACTAGTCATTTGGGATAAAAACATATAAGATGTGACTATAAATGTCATTCTAGCACATGTCAAATGGTCATTAGAATTGATGATGTGTTAGTCATATATAATCAAGTAGAATACATAGCTAATCATGGCAATCACTATCATTGACAATAATATAAATAGTTCAAGGGAAAGAATTTTTTTTCTTCTTCCATTATCCCCTAGTTAAATGAATAGGTTTATAGGCTACTATTATTGGGAATGTGTACTAATGCTATTCATCTTAAACACTAAGAGATTGTGCATGATAAACCTGTAATGTTCAATTGTCAAGTAGAGCGAGATGATTTATTTAGCAAATATGATACATATAATAGATAATAAAAAATTAAGGAGGAAAAATATGTATATAGTCTCAATGATGTAGAAAGGGTTCGAGAGCGAGCACTAGTAAATATTGAAAAATGGTTTGTCTATTAGGTATATAATGGGGAAGGGATAAATGGGGATGGGGAAATCCCCTTCATACTAGGAATCCAATATAGACAATAACTACATTAGTTGTTGAGATTTTGGAAATGTAGCTTATTAGCAATGGGCTCAACCTTCAACATGAATGCAATAAAGGTATGCTTTCAATGATTGTAAAAATAGTTATATATATATATATATATATATATATAACACTAGCTCACTTATTTTTTCTATTTATATACAACTTCAATTATATATATATATATATATATATATATAACACTAGCTCACTTATTTTTTCTATTTATATACAACTTCAATTATATGAAATGTTGGTGTTTGATTTCAAACATAAGGATTGACCATTGTATGGCTGATTATGTCACATATGTGTAGTGCAATGTAAATAATTATTCAGATAATACACTTGAAAGACATAGAGTGGAAAATCAAAGCTTTCATAATGGATGATGCTACCACTGAGATAAAAGCTATTTGGTGTGTATTTGTTATTTTTATGCACATTATGAAGTTCATATATTTAATTTCATAGATAGTGTTATTATCCTATATTATGAAGTCTTACAAACCAATCATGATATGTAAGGAAACATTCAATTGTGATGTCTATTTGTGCAACTGGCATGTGTATCATGCATGGCCATAGAATTTAATAACAAAGGTGTAAGAATATGATGTAAGGCATGTCATGTTAAATGAAATAAGTGACATAATGTATATATGTGACCATGAAGACATGACAACTAGGGAGTCCAAAATTTTTGTAGTTAAGTAACACTCCACACAATCAAATTTTGTTGAATATTAGGATAAACATTGGATTTACCATGTTATAATGTGTTTGTGATGTTGTTGCACCGTTCTACATGATGGAAAAGATATAAATTCAGCCATAGAAAGTTAACATTCCCATTTGAAAAGGTGTTTTTTAAGCAGAATACACACTTCTACACATTATAGGGTCAATTGGCTAGTACACCAACTAACCACAATTATTTACATATACTATTGGTGGATATGAATTTACAAGGATGGTGGATTCTAAAGGAACTTTAAACTAGAGAGAGTTGAAATTGCTTCATGGGTTATGGTTTTGTAGATTCTAGACTATCATGTCACCTTCCATAATAATGATCCTAAAATGGCATGGGTGTAGAGTCTGATGGATAAGACATTATACTATCACATATATACTATGATGCCTTCCATGTCAATGTCAAATTTATCATTTTCATTCCAAGGTTACACTTCTAAACATTTGATTAAGATGGAGCTAATGAGATCGAGAAGAAGATAGGTGTTTCTGAAAAACATGTGGGTGGTGGCTATGAGAGCATCAAAAACATTGATATAGAGTACAATGTAAGGTTTATTTACACTTATATTTTTCCCTTTTTACATGTATGCAATGAATATGAATTATAAAGTACATTTTCAATGCACAATGCATAGATAGTACAATAGGAGATGCTGATGAAGGTAAATCATGTATGGATTTGGGATGATATAACACTCTGGATGAAGATGATTCAATTATGGATATACGAGTATCGAATCTTGGTAATGAGGGTGAAGTAACAGATTTGAAATATGATACTTAAAACTAGTCGAAGGAGGCTAACAATGTAAGTTATGTCTTTTCTCATACTCAATTGGGTTTTTATTTTTTGGCATTTATAACATGATATTTTTAATTATATGAATAGATCCCAGCAAGTGCTAAATTTGATAGGATTGAAGCCTTGATATGTGGAGAATAAGATATTTTTGATAAATGTGTCATAAAATATCACATAATTAAAATGCTATCATTATTTAAAATATATATGGAAGATGTTTACAACAAGGTCCAAAGAAGTTTGATATCAAGTAGACAACACCTAATGGCCCATCCATTCAAATAAGTGCATGATGGGTATTGCACGTCCCTTCATAAAGAGATATTTGATAGAAATAATGAATATAATAAGACATCATAGCATGTCATAGGAGATAACCCTTTTTCTGAACCCTCCTCGTAAGAAGCACAAATGAAAATATTGGAATGTAGATCTTAAAAGGGTAGCAAAGTGATAAGGAGAAAAACACAAAGGAGATAATTTATCTTGATTACCCTTAAATTGGATACATTGATAAGTGTTTACAGGATCATACATCTTGTATATGACATCTAGAAATGCCATATACATTTTGCATGTCTCTATACATGTCAGCTTTCCATATCATTATAACTTTTGTAGAATGCTTATAATTTATATAAGTACTTATTTGTAGACTTATTTAATATTTTAATCATGAACACAAGTTATTATGGCCATATGTTTTGTTTGACATGTATGGAAAACTACAACATTAAACGTAAAACTAGAATTATCGTAAATGGAATCAAAATAGGTACATGTAGTATGTGATATAGCTTAATTTATGTTCCTTTGTTATGAATAAATATAATATTATAATAGAAATGTAAGCAACACTTCAAATAACACACTTAAGGATATATGTTTGTGATTTAAGCAATGAAAACAATGGTGTCTAGACTAAAATTGATACATGTTTGTGATGTTGAATGTGCATTACATAACTTATTGAAAATGTGCTAATGTTTTTAAGAAAGAAATGTGCTACTGAATTTATTTTTTTTAGAAAATTGTATAGGCACATGTAACTTCTCTAATTTAATTTTATATAATTTGATATCAATTTATGCACTTTGTATACAACCAACATTAAAATAACACTGTTCAAATTGTCAATTATATGGATAAATTTAATAACTTCATAATTGTGTCTTGATTGTAAGAAATATGTTTGTGATGTTGAATGTGCATTGCATAATTTAATTAAAAATATGTTGCTATTTATTTTAGGAAATGTGTTGGTGATTTTTTTATATAAAATTGTATAGGCATGGGTGACTTATTTCTTTTAATTTGATTTAATTTTATAACAACGTATGCACTTCGTATACATCCAACATTCAAATAACTCTGGTCAGAATGTTGAATGTAGAGATAAATTTAATAACTTCATAATTATGTCCTAAATATAAGGAATATGTTTACGTTTTAACATTTTAATACTTAGTGAATGTAAATCATATGTCTTTTAAAGAGTCGAGAAGACTAAATCAGGGAAATAATATGCAATAAATATAACCATTGATTTGTTATAGAATTAACTAGCTTTAACTTTTCCAAATATAATAATAAATAGTGCAAGTAATGACTTAGCTAGAAAACAATTGATACAAATGATTTGGGTGCTGGAAACTAAGATGGAAGAAAGTCTGAGTGTCTTAAAATGGATCTTGATATCAGAACCCCTCTTGGATAGTAGCACCATAATTGGATAGTATCACCATTACTGGAAATATGGTGGTAATGTCCTGATATTGGTGGTAGTATCCTCTATATAGGATTTTAGTATCACTAATCAATAATGTCATCGTATCTATCTTTTAACTAAACATGTTGCATATTCATTTTATCTAATGTTGATTCACGTTTTGAGTGTTCAATGAATCTTGTTAATAAACTACTAAAGCTATGTAACTTACAATTTTCAATGCTGAAAATAACTAAAAGTTCTTCTTACAAATAAAAACATTTAAAAAAAAATTACATAGAAACTTGTTCTATGTGCCTCCATATTTCCATGGCCATCCCTACATTTAGAAATTATTTTCATCTAAAGGAGCTTATGTTTGGCATATATTGATAATTTAGATGCAGGGTAAACTCTTCCTATCTTTCCTATTATTATGAAAATATAATTATTTTATGTGTATACCTTTTAGCTTTCATTTGATATTTTTTTGTTAGGTAATATGCATGCCAAAAATATGCTAGCTCATTAGGGTTGGAGGAAAAAGATGACCATATATTTTTAGAATGGCCATTTTCATAATTTTTTCTTTATTTTAGTTTATATAGTTTATTTTGAATAATAAATGGTATATATCATGATTTATTGTCTTATTAATACATTGTGTGTGAGTAGTGTATAGACAATTTCAAGTATGATAATCATTTTGATGATGGTTCAAACCCATGCCATGTGAGTTACCTTATCTTCCCCTAGCTTTCAATTTTTACTAGTTAATTTCAATTTTGATTGTTTATCTGATTTAGTTTTATGTGCACTGTAGGTATCCAAGGATGAGGGATGTTTTCTTAAGACACAACATCCAATATTTTATAATTATGTTTCTAGTCATTCTCATGACTATTTCATAATTCCATAAGGGTTTAGATAGTCCTATTATGTGGGCATCAAATGTATGATTAAATTGGAGAATGACACAATACATAGAGAATAAATGGGAAAATTAATGTGTTGGACCTTTATAAATTTGGATTGATGTTGAGGAATGCATGAGTTGGGTTTGAAAATGATAAAAATTTAAAGGATTTTAGTTCATATTTTTTGTACATTATTTATGCAATAGAGTATTTAAAATAAGGGGTAACATTTAACCTTTTTTCTCTAAAATTTCATTGCTACTACTCAAATAGCTATTTGCTTGGTCCAATTTATATCTTGGGCAGACCAAAATAATGACTGGTATGACTATGAAATATTTTGTGCATGGAATGGTAAGGACATTTCTTGCTACTAGAATTTACTAGATTGTGATTAGCCTAATATTTCCATGAGATTT